>LOEQ01004334.1:192706-205694 GCA_001685075.1 Bramus lutescens | reverse complement strand
AAAAATCAATCAATCAATAGCATTTTTCGCTGTGTGTGTATGTGTGTGTGTGTGTGTGTGTGTGTGTGTACACACATGAACCACATGGCATATATGTATAAAGGTCCTTGGACAACTGGTAGGTATTGGTTTTCTCCTTCCTTCCACCATGTGAGTCTTGGAATAAGACTCAGCTTCTCAAGCTTGTAACAAGCACTTCTACTCTCAGAGTCATCTCACTGATACTTTTTAAAAAACTGTTTTATGTTTCATGAATTAGGTATGTTTCCATTAATTAAAATTTTGCTAGTACGGAATAAGAGACAAGTCTGAAGGAAAAATCTTACATAGTGCATAAAGAATGTGAAGCCTGCTACGGTAAGCAGATTACATTTTTTAAAAATGAAAAACAAAAAGAAGACATTTTATGCAGCTGATGGAAGAAACTGCAGATATTCACAGACAAGTACCAGGCCAGCTCTGGGAATCCAGTCAAAAAGAGGGCAGAGGGCTTATATGAGCAAGTGGGGGTCAAGATCATGATGGGGAAAACTACAGAGACAGTTGACTTGAGTTCATGGACTCTAGACTGGCAGCTGTGGAGCCTGCATGGGACTGATCTAGGCCTTTGGCATGTGGATGACAGCTGTGTACCTTGGTCTGTGGGGTCCCTAGCAATGGGACAAAGACCTGTCCTGGGATCATCAGCTAGCTTTTTGGAGCCTGTTCCTTATGGTGGGATGCCTTACTCAACCTCCAATCAGGACGGGGCCGGGGCTTGGTCCTACCTCAACTTAATGTGCCAGGCCTTATTGATTCCTCTAGGGAGGCCTTATCCTTTCTGAGAAGCAGATGGGGAGAGTGGGAGGAGGGGAGAGGTTGGGATGTAAAATGAATAATTACTTTTAAAATAAAAGGATATAAAAGACATAATTTTAAAACTTATTCCTTGTTGGGTTGAAAAGTTATCAACAGTCTTCCCCAGCTGTGAACTCTTTAAGAGTACAAGTTTTACTTCAAAAAAATTAAGGGGAAAATAGCTCAAATCCAACTAAACAACAACAACAACAAAACAACCCACTTCCTCAAAATAACTACTGGGTTATATCCTCAGTAAGATTCTGGTTTGAGAGAAATGAGAAAAAAAATATGTTACTGAACTGTGACATTTATTAACAAGTCTTAAAAAAAGAAAGTAGAAGTCGGTCAGTAGTGGCTCACGCTTTTAATTTCAGCACTCAGAAGGCAGAGCAGGCAGGTCTATGTGAGTTTGAGGACAACCTGATCTACAGAGAAAGTTCAAGACTGGCTTCATAGCTACTTAGAAACTCTGTCTCAAAAAACAAAACAAAATAAAAGAAGAAAAAAGTAGAAATTATAAACAAATCAGTATGAGATATGAGGATTATGATTGCGTTTAAGTTCATTTGACAGTGTCGCTCTGTTTAGCTAGTGAGGCATTACCGTTTTAAAAGTATTGAGTAGAAACAGCAGAGGTAGGATCAGTAATGTCCTTTTGCAGTGAGCTTCAGAGTCCTGCCTAAGGGAAGAACAGACCAGAAGAACTCATGTCCTTCCTCCTGTTCCCTTAGAGTCAGCAAACTTAGAGTTCGCAAAGACAGGCTGACATTTCTTGAAAAGGAAAACAAACTATGTTCTTGCTTTAAGATTTGGCAAATGTTGCAGTGTGTTATTTCCTTTGTAGCATACTCAGGGCCATATAAGAGAGAATAAAACTGTGTATGTAATACTTCAGACTACTTTGTATGAAATGCAAATACAATGACCTAAAATCAGATTATTTAAATGCTAGAAGTAGCTGATATTCAACATCTCTAACAGGGAATGTTTATCTTGTATTCTTTCTTCTGGCCTTTTACTTCATGACATCTGGTAAACTTAACTGATAATCAAGGCTGAATAACTTAAAGCATCTATAATCAGTGTGTAATCAGATCTGATGAGAAAGCTTTTCCACGTGCTTATTGCATTCCAGTGTAGAAGTTTCTCAAATGCACTGTTAAAAGGGTTACTCTCTAAGACCTCACATCTACCTCTTGCATACGAAACATTCTTTGTTATCAGTCTTCTGCTATGTGACTTTTCTGATCAATCTAGGAGAAGTGGCTTTCAAATCAAGGTCTTAGGTTTTAAGACTTTCTCCTGTTTCCAGCCTGAGACTAATGTGGGGACTGATGTGAGTATTTGTAGGGAAAACTGCTTTATTCAGAGTCACTACGAAATACTTGGCTTCTAGAATGTTACTAAATGAAAACTAATTGCCTTTCATAAAAAGGGACATTTTACAAGACTGTGTAATCATATTAGAATAATGACAGGGCTCACTAATGGAAATTGAATGTGATGCTGGGTGTTCTGGCAGCATGGCCTGGGAACTGGGCTTGCATGTAAAAGTGGGATTTCTGTCCCCACTGAGAGGATTTTAAATCTCAAAATAATTAGCTCTGTAAAAGAATTAATTTTGTTGACAGGATTAAGTTGAGAATATACAACCTCACACATACGCGCTTTAATTGTTTGGAGTGAAAAGATGATATAAAACAATAACCCCAATTCTGGCTGTCAAATTTGATCAAGTCATTCTTTTAATACCTTTGGGATTTGTGGTAAATCCTTGACTGTATCCTGCAGTCACCAACACTGCAGTATACATGTAGACACTGTCATATGCTTTGGGTTTCACCATTTCACCATCCCTGCAATTTACATGTAGACACTGTCATGTCATGTGCTTTAGTTTTCACCATGACCATAATTTACATGTAGATACTATCATGTGGTTTAGGTTTCACCATCCCTGCAATTTACATGTAGACACTGCTTTAGATTTTAGGTGATGCAAAACAAGCAACAGGAAAAAACCTTAGTTTAACATGTTATAATTCTAACATTTTTCAAGAAAATGAATATGTGGCTTTATAAATCACAGTGGCTTTATTGACAATTTTACTCAGTTGCAGTTATTCTTACTAAGTTTGACTAGTTTTTTCTTTTTTTTCTTCTTTAATTGGTACAGGAGAATTGTCTGTATTCTGTCAATCATGTTTTAAATGAACTCTGATTGGCCAGGCAGGAAGTATAGGTGGGAAAACCAAACAGGAAGTAGAAATGATACAATGAGAACAGAAGAATTCTGGGAAGGAGGAAGTTGATTCTTCCCAGTCCTGTGCAGATCACTGAGGAAGCAGGATGTGACCTGCCAGCTAAAGATGGTACAAAGTCATATGGCAAAAATAGATGAGAATAATGGCTTAATATAAGCTATAAGAGCTAATAAGTAGCCTGAGCTAATGGGCCAGTCAGCTTTATAACTTACAGAGATCTCTATGTGATTTTCTTTGGGGCCTGCTGGCTGTGGGGAACTGGGCGGGACAGAAACCCCAACAAGCAGGCCCCATTCATGTTACATTTAACTTTTTTCTTTATTATTGATTATATTGAGGTATAATTTTTTTTCTACTCCCCTTTTCCCTCCCCTTCTAACCTTTCCCATGGTCCCCATGCTCCCAATTTACTCAGGAGATCTTGTCTTTTTCTACTTCTCATGTAGATTAGATTCATGTAAGTCTCTCTTAGGGTCCTCATTGTTTTCTAGGTTCTCTGGCACTGTGAATTGTAGGCTGGTTTTCTTTGTTTTATGTCTGAAAGCCACTTATGAGTGAGTACATATGATGCTTGTCTTTCTATGTCTGAATTTTCTCATTCAATATGATGTTTTCTAGATTCATCCATTTTCTTGGAAATTTCAAGATGTCATTTTTTTCTGCTGTGTAGTATTCCATTGTGTAAATGTACCACATTTTTTCTTATCCATTCTTCAGTTGACATTTAGGTTGTTTCTAGGTACTGGCTATGACAAACAATGCTGCTATGAACATAATTAAGCACATGTCCTTGTGGTATAACTGTGCATTCTTTGGATATATGCCCAAAAGTGTTACTGCTGTGTCTTAAGGAAAGTTATTTCCTAGTTTTCTGAGAAATAGCCATACTGTTATCCAAAGGGGCTGTACCAGTTTGCACTCCCACCAGCAATACAGGAGTGTTCCCTTTAGCTTATATTCTTTCCAGCAAAAGCTGTCATCAGTATGTTTGATCTAGGCCATTCTTACAGGTGTAAGAAGGAATCTCAGACTTGTTTTGGTTTGCATTTCTCTGATGGCTGAGGATGTTGAACACTTCCTTAAGTGTCTTTCAGTCATTTTAGATTCATTTGTTGAGAGTTCTCTGTTTAGGTCTGTACCCCATTTTTTGTTGAATTATTTGTTCTTCTGATGACCAATTTCTTGAGTTCTTTGTGTATTTTGGAGATCAGCCCTCTGTCTGATGTGGGGTTAGTGAAGATCTTTTCCCATTCTGTAGGCTGCAGTTTTGTCTTCTTGATTGTGTCCTTTGCTTTAAAGAACTTAAAATGGAAAGATCTCTCATGATCTTGGGTAGGTAGAATTATCATAGTAAAAATATCAATCTTACCAAAGCAATCTACAGATTCAATGCAATGCCAAACAAAATTCCAGCAAAATTCTTCACAGACTTTGAAAGAACAGTATTCAACTTCATAAGGAAGGACAAAAACCCAGAATAGCCAAAATAATCCTGTACAGTATAGAAAATTCTGGAGGCATCACAATCCCTGACTTCATACTCTACTATAGAGATACAGTACTGAAAATTGCCTGGTATTGTCATAAAAGCCATCAGGAGGACCAATGGAACTAAATCAATGAGCCAGATATTATTCCACAAACCTAAGAACACCTGATTTTTGACATAGAAGTAAAAAATATAACATGAATAAAGAAAGCATATTCAACAAATGTTGCTAGTATAACTGGATATCAACATGTAGAAGAATGATAATAGACCCATATCTATCACAATGTGCAAACTCAAGTCCAGATAGATCAAAGACCTCAACACACAGTGAACCTCATAGAAGAGAAAGTGGGAAGTACACTTGAATGTACTGGCACAGGAGATCACTCCATAAATATAGCCCTAGTAGCACAGACACTGAGAGAAACAATTAATAAATTGGACCTTCTGAAATTGAGAAGCTTCTTTTTTTTAATTTTCTCTATATCTATTTTCTAATGTATCTTGACATGAAATTCTGTAATTACTTTGATAACAGTGGCAGGAACAAACTCAACACTTATCAAATTGACTCTGACATTAGAAGAATCTGTGCCCTGACCTCATACTTTGGTCCAAGCCTCAACAGTTGTCCTTTAGGGCAGATGGTACTGACTCTGACCATCTCCCCAGTGTCACTGATGCTTTCATTATAGAGGTGCATCATTCTTTGTAGAAGGTTCTACTTCTGTGTTAGTTAAAGTTAAGTCCATTCGCAGGACTGTTAGTGGATCAGAAGCTAAATAATGCTCTCAGACATGCATAGCTCATAGGAAATGGTGTTATAATGTAAACTAGACCACTTGATTTTATGCCTTATGCTTTTGATATTATGTTATGGTTCCCATATTTGCGATTTTCCTAGTAGGTAATGGATTCTCAAAGCTGGATGTGTTGTTAATTATCATAAACTTTATAATTTGAATTTTTGTCTTATTAAACTACTAATAATGATGTGTCTTGTGAAATATTGTAGTTTTGTTTTAGAGACTTTAAAATATATCTATTTATGCTGAAATGGATTTCCTTTTAGAAATAGACTTTATTTGTATTTGAATATTATTAGAATTAAAAGCAGCTTTGAAAGTCAAAGAAAATAATATGTATTTGGGATCACAGTGGCCTACTCCCCAGTCTCATTGAAATACACTTTAAATTGTTACACATAATTTCAAAAATCTATGCTGATGAAATTCCCTAACTGATATATTTAAATTGCTCATTGAGAATTACCAATTTTTAGCATTTTATTTATTGAATTATTTTAGCCTAAAATAATCTGGATGACAGATTTTTTTCTGCCTTTTGAATGTAACAAAGATAATATAAAAATCTAAACCTGAAACCTGTGGCTATACATAGCAACATATAATAAAGAATGCATATGTGTATGTCTGACACTGTGGCTATGGTTTACCTAGAAGGGAACATACGTTCTTTGAATAGTGAACATACTGTAGAGTTGGGCATCCTTTCCATTTGCCTGGCTAACTAATGGTGGTGAATTCTATGCTGCTAACTACACAATTCTGCTCTGCAGATCCCTAGTCTCATCTTAAAATAATCATCAATAACTGCAAATTTACAGTGACCAAGATGCTATCCTCAAAACACACTCATTCTTCAGACAAAAAAAATGCAATTATTTGAGCATAAAGGCTTATTTGATTTTTTTTCTTTAGTTTGTGCAGGTATGCATAATTGATTTCATACATCTTTTTAAATTTTAAAACAGATAGCATTTGGTAACAAAGCATCTTTTAAAATTACAATTAATTTTTAAATTATAAAATAACATGTGTGAATTTTTTTAATTAATTACTTTCTTTTTAAGCATATGGGTGTTTGCCTATATGCTGTCTGTGTGCCATATACCTTTCTGAAGAGGGCATTGGAAACCTGTGGCCTGGAATTTTTGTGACCATATGGGCACTAAGTATCAAATACAGGTCATGATAACAACAAAGATGCCTAGATAGTATTATTATATCCAACCATTCACTGAGTTTTAATTAACTGTGTATATGTTCTATGAACTAAGCAAATTTAAATTCAAATTGTATTAAAATCCTTGACCTAAGTGATGTTTAGAGACAAAATGTGTATAGATACAAACATATGTTACATAATGTGTCAACCCTTCACATTAAAAAAGCAAAAAAAATTAAAATAAAAGGAAGAGAATAATAAAGAGATACAGGGAAACAAAAATAGTTTACTTTCTGTATACACAGTTTTCCCGCTAATTATCTGAAAATCAGATGTACAGTTTAACTTCAATTACAGAATTGTGTCCATCAGATTGGACAAAAAACTAAATTTGTTTAATGAAACTGTAGTGTAGAGAAATTACTTCAGAACTACATGACTTTTCTCCCTATTAAAATATGTAAAAAATGATATAGCAATATGCTTTGAGGATAATTAATACATAGTTGTTATTCTGAAATTCTCCATTGACAACTGTATCAGTCATGCTTGATGTCGATGAGTCAAGTGAAAGTTGTGTCTGTTTAATATGACGAAATGATAGAAGTTCTATGTGTAAGTAGCAAACTCAGCACCTCTTTAAGCTACTAGGGTAAGCTTGTCCCATTCCAGATGCACGTGGACATCCCTGTGTGAGTTATAAGACTGTACTGAGCTCATTTGGCCTCCAGGTTTCACATTGCTCTGAGAGACACAGATCTATTACGGAAACATTGTTTGCCTTAGTATATTTTTAATTTAATTTTATATGCATGAATATTTTACCTGCATATATGGGTGCATGTGGGTGAATGCATGATGTCCACAGAGGCCAGAAGAGGGTGTTGAATCTTCTGATATAGGAGTTACAGACAGTTGTGAGTCACCATGTGGATGCTCAAAATTGGACCCAGCAACCCTGGAGAAGCAGCCAGTGTTATTAAAGACTGAACAATCTCTCCAGTCCCATCATAGACATTTCTTAGCTATAACAACTTTATCATGGTGTGAGTGAACTTACCCAACCGAAGATTAATTTCTATCCATCTCATCCACTTGGAAGCTAATAAGAACTAAAAATAGTCCATATAGCAAATAACTGATGATAGACAGTCTATAATAAACTGGCAATCTCTTGAATCTGATTTTCCCTGGGCCATCTCCAAAGGCAAATTACTTATGGCAGCATCTCAATTATTAAAGGAAAGTTTCTCAAATAAATTCTTAGAAACAATATACTTAATTGATAGAGTTAGTAGACACTCTTGATCAGTAGAACATAACTGACCTGATCCTAATATGAATTACCCAAGGCTTTGCATATAAAATCAAGACTTCAGAGACCATAAAAAATAAACTGTTTAGAACACTACTTTTACACAATCAAAAGCCAAAACTTCTACAGTTCTGACCACTTAATATATATATATATATATAATTTCATTATATCTAATATATTACTATAAATACCTAATGAAGGCTTCAGTGTGAAATATAAGATATCTGCAAATGCTAATTGCTTAGGAGTAAAAGGCATCTATCAACCAGAGCTACCACATGTCACTTAGTGATGAAAGCATGTTACAGTAAAATTCATTCACAAGAATCTATTCAATATTTCAATAACCTTACGTAAAATGTTTTTGCAGTCTATATAATATCAACAAAGGAGCTTAAAAATCTTTAAATGGGAATTCGTGAAAAACATTAAGAATTAATATGTAAACCTACCTTCAGAAACATTATCATAAAGTTGCCTGACTGGGTAAGATTTTTTTTTGAAGATATGTAAGTCATCCTTGGATTAACTCAGTAGACCACAACAAATAACATTTTTGTTGAAGCACTACTGAGAGCATGGACCACTCTCATGCCTTGTTTTCTGAATAATAACTATATGGATCAATTATTTTTTTTATTTATGTAATAAAATAACCTGATAAAAATAATGTAAAGAATGCAGGCTTATTGGGGCTCCGCATTCTAAGTATAGATAACGATGGTCTGTAAATGTTGGTAGCAAAACCTTGAGGCAGTTGGTAATAAATGTCCCAAAAAATTATCCAAAATGTATAAATGCTTTCCTGAATTTCTCTTTTTTGTTCAGTCCCAGAGAGCATCTCAGAGATAGATGTTGCTCGTATTCAATGTAGGTCTTCCCTTTACAGTTTATTCTTTCTGAGGGAAAAATAAAATCTCATAGACATTACCAGAAGTGTGGTGACGTTATATGTAATCAAGTTGACAATGATGATTAACAATCATGCTATATTAATATTTTAATGACTTACTATGTGCCAAAATTATACTTACTCTTCTACTACATCTTATTTAAATACTCAAAGTCATAGTAACAAGTACTGCTATGTCTAACTCAGAAACTTCACGTGAAAAAGACTCAATAAATGCTCAAAGTAACTCTATTGGGAAAAGACAAGAGTTGAGACTTCATTTCTTACTTGTGTAACCATACTAGCAAAGCATTCTAAAGCTTAAGGTAGGTTTGTCCTCCAAGTTAGAAAAGTCTGCCTCACTTGTGATGCTAGTGTTAAAGGACAGTGCAAAGTCTGTTTGCAGATTACAAATGCCTGGTGAACGATGGTATCTAGTAGCATAATTATCTCATGGCTACTGCCACTACTGCTTCTAGATTAAGGCAGTCTTAAATCTTTCTTTTTTAAATTTTTGGTCAGTTTATTTTAGTTCATCTTTTAAAAGAAAAACTATTATTTTTTCACTTTGCATACCAATCCCAGCTCCCTCTCGCTCCTCGCCTCCCACTCCTACCACTTGCCCCCTCACCCCACCACTCCTCAGAGAGGATAAGACACATTGCTTTGGGGAAGGTCCAAAGCCCTTCCTACTATATCTAGGCGGAGGAAGGTTCCATCCAAAGAGAAAGGGTTCCCAAAAAGCCAGTAAAAGCAGTAGGGATAGATAAATCAGTCTTAAATCCTAATTTGTGCCAGATGGTGGTGGCTCACACCTCCAATCCCAGCACTCGGGAGGCAGAGGCAGAACTCTGTGAGTTCGAGGCCAGCCTGGTCTACAGACTGAGTTCCAGGACTGGCTCCAAAGTTACACTGAAATCCTGAATTGAAAAAAAAAAAATCTTCAATTGTATTAAGCTTATAATAGGGTGTCAAATATAATCACACTCTAACTATTATGTAGAGAAGTGTATATATATGTATGTGTGTGTATCTGCTTTAATATTTGTATCTCTTAAATGTTATTTTTATTTTACTGAGACTGTGCTAAGTACAACCTTCTTTGTCTTCATAGATTTCATATACTTAATCATCAATAAGGTTAGAATTTATTCTACTGAGAAATTACCCCATCTACTTTATTTAGGAGATTATATGTGAATCAATTGGTGTAGGTTCATACTCTTGAACTTCAGGGACCGGTAAGTTGAAACTCTGTTATCTATACATATAAAGAAATTGTGCCCATATTACTTTACTTTGTTGCTTATAACATCTCTAAACATTAAGTTTGGCAGGTAATCTCCCTATCACAAATACTATTAAAAAAACCTTTCTTATAATTATGAGAAGCAAAGATGTTCAGGGAACTGGTGGGATTTAAGACCTTTTGCTCCTGAACGGTGTGCAAAAGGCTCACAGTGATGGCTGAAACGTGCTCATTTCGGCAGGCATTTCAGTAACCGGCATGAAATCACACAGGGTCGACAGCTAACACCTGAGAGAACTGTCCTGAATGGCAGCTCAAACAAAGGTGACAGAAATAGATTGGACCTGTTAACTAAGATTGGGTGAATGTTCCCTGTGTGTTTACCAGTGCTTAAGCTCTTGAAACTCAGTTTCAAACAGCCTGAAAAATTAAGATGGAGAGAAATGTTTTATTCAGAGAATGAGTTCGGGAAATGTATCTAATCTTCATTCCAGTATATTGAGAAGGATTATCCTCTTATTACTTCCCTGCTTCTAGCATCATATAATAGATTACTTACAAGAGCATATAACAATGTTTCTGCTTTGAGTTCTCATTCTTGCCTTGTTGAATTTCATGAGCTTAATTAATGCCATACCCTTTAAGAATAGGTGACTCAGGAAAAAAGGTATACAAAGTTGTACTTTCGACTATTATTTAAAGGAATATTTTTTCAAATCTTATGGAATTGGAGTCATAAAATTTATTAGAGAGTATTTTAAGAATAATATCTGAACATCTTATTCTAATGTAAAGTCTTAGTATTTAAGCTATACAGGTATTAAGAATTATAGATCAATAGTCTTCCATGTTTGTCATACTTAAAGTTATACTAATCAGGTTCTTTAGATACATAAAGAGTGTGTTCTGCATAGATAGCTAATCTTCAACCAATTCAAAGAGCTATAAAATATGGCATTCAAATAACTTAGGGTTCTGTTGACATGAGACACAATTCTTCCTGAGAAAATGTTGAGCACTGAAAACACACCACATGGAGCTTGTTTTCTTCTTGGCAAAACTTGCCTTTGGGCAAGGAACTGCCCATGCACCCACCACTGACAAAATGCATGATGATGAGACAGGACAAGCAGGATACAAGAAAAAAGACTGTCAAATCTTGTCAAGACTGGGTAAGATGGTTTTGAAAATTCTAGGCCTAAGTTAAAGTTGGTTGCTCCAACACTGCAAATGAGACTGTATGATTGCCCAGGTAGCCAGTTGTCTCTGTCATTTGTTGCACCTTTTGGAAGTTGCTTGATTGCACTTCCTGCTTACTCAAGTAATATTGTTTCCATTCTTGAGTTTTCAATGGAGTTGAATACTAGATAGTCATATTTACTTTCCTCTTATGACTTGGCCAAATTATTTATAATACAAGATGTGAACTCCTTAAGATAGGTTAATTATTGAAACATTTATCACATTACTTGCTTAATATTGTTTATTCGGGTTGCAATTTTTATTTTTATATTCAATATTTATTTTATATTTAATATTTGTTTTTATTGTATATAACTTTGTATTAGGCTTAGAACTCTGTTATTTAATCAAAAGGGGGAGGTGCTGTAGAAAAATCTTTCAGCCAGTAGCCTTTAAGTTACCCGCCCACTTGGGTAGGACTGTGATCTGTGAATCTACACCTAAACAATTAATTCTTTATTATACTCACTTCTGTGCTAGTGTGGGATTTCTTTTTAACTTAAGTTTTCAGGATGCAGCTGTACTTTGGTGCACAATCTCTCATGTGCAGATACCCAGAAGTTACAGCATCCTCCCTGACTCAACATCAGACTTACCCCTTCATCATTCTGTTGTCCAAGACCCTTACACCACAGTGTGTGCTTCCCCTGGCTAACCTCCTTCAGGCACAACATAGTCTTTTGACTATGAGTTTTATTTCCTGCTCTGATTCTGAGCAGTATTGAATCCATACCAAGCTGGCTGTGAGAAAAGGCATAATTAAAATCAGCATCTTCAGCTTTTAACCAAAATTTTATTTTGCAGAGGAGAAAGATTTCAAGAAATATCATACACACAGAATTTTCTGGGGTTGTATCAGTGTGGTCATATTACAGAGACTATCAGAGTACTTAAGACTAACCCTTAAGCTGATTGCTTCATATGTTTTTATCTCTTTAGAATCTTTTTTATTTTGTGATTTAAATTTAAAGTGGACATTTAATTCCCCTCTTTTTAAAATAATCAACGGAAATTCTCACTTAATTTAATAATTGAATAAATATAAATAACTATGTAGTGATCTCTGTAGTACATCATTGCTCTAATTGTTCAGAGGAAACTTTTTCCTTTTCCACAAACACCAAACTTATAAGTGAAGTTGAATATACAAGTGATAGCATGTGAATGGTATCATTGTGAGAGACCTTGGCTATATCAAGGCAAACAGAAGTTTCTGTACTGACATTCAATTATAAAGAACCACACAGAGGATTATATTACTTTTAAACTGGTTGGTCTATTAGATCGGGCTTATTATTCACTATCTCTTACAACTTAACCAATAATTCTTGTCTGTATTTGGCTACATGGCCTGGTACCTTTCTCAGTGAGGCATTCTCATCTTACTTTCTTTGAATCTGGGTAGTGACCTTACCTCTGCTTCCCAGAATACTCATAGTCTGGGTGTTCTGCCTATACTTCCTGCCTGGCTACTTGCAAATTAGCATTTTATTAAAGTAATACAAGTGACAAATCTTTGCATTGTACAAGAGCATTGTCCCACAGCAATGCTCTTGTGTCTGAAGACCTAGTAATAGGATTAGGAGACATACAGACGCCATAGTACCATAGCCTCTGTGTGTTCTTCTTGCTCACCCTGTCTTTTTTTTTTTTGATTTTTTTATTATTATGATGATTCTTAAAAATTTCCAACTCCTCCCCTCCTACCAGTTCCCTCCCCCTC
>LOEQ01004334.1:181012-191779 GCA_001685075.1 Bramus lutescens | reverse complement strand
GCTGCTATGAACATAGTTGAACAAATGCTTTTGTAGTATGATAGGGAATCACTTCGGTCTATTCCCAGGAGTGGTATTGCTGGATCCTGGGGTAGGTTGATCCAAATTTTCTGAGAAACCAACACACTGATTTCCAAAGTGGTTGCACAAGTTTGCATTCCCACCAGCAATGGATGAGTGTCTTTTTCTTAATAGATTCTTGTGCTTTACTCTTAAAATAAGATATTGATTGAATTTCAGAACTACTGCTATTACTGGAACAGTGAACCTGATCTTGGATATTTAGACAAAAGAACAAAGAGAAATAAGTGTCAAGTACTGAAGAGACTAATGTCTACTCAAATCAGAGAGCATAGTATGGCTTTTTTTTTCTACTTGATTTGTGATTTGGGACCTGTGTCAACCAAATGTGCTTCAAACTGGCTACAATTTCCACAGGTGGTTTAATTTCTCATATGAAAGAAAGCAGTGGTTCCTCGTGTACTCTAACTCTCTGCCAAACAACATTGGGTTCCAACAGATAAGTTAAAAATGCTCATTATTTATGGTTAACAAAAAAGGTAATTAAGGTAAGGTAAACATAACATCAGATATTTAATAATTAAACTTAGTCTTACCTAACTTAATGCAGTGTATTATGTAATCTTTCAGATTCTTAACTAAGTTTGAAATGTTGAAGTATGAACTAACAGTGATTTTCAACTTAAGAATTCTAATCACCAATACAATAGTTGTAATATTTTGTAATGAATCATTTAAAAACTATGTAAAAAGACTTATTCTTAATTTCCATAAAACCATTATTTAATTCTACAGATGAATATATATTTATTTCATAATATCTATGCTTGTTATCCAAACACTCTATAGCAAGATATTTTAAACTGACATTTACCTTTAAAAACTTCTATAAAATTATTTTTACCATTATAGTAATTTCAGGTTTTTAGTCACTTAAATTTTGATTAGTTATCAAATAAAGCATAACTTGAATAATTTTGAAATACTTTTCATGTTATATTCACTGAAATATTAAATCACTCTCCCTAATATATGGAATTTATCATATCTTCTCTATTTTAACTGCTCACTTATTAAATATAAAAATAATGCACAATTTTATATATAAATTAATAAATAAGGGGAATAGCTGAACTGTTAGATTTTTATACCTTAGTATTACTCACAATATTAACTTCAAAAATATAGATTTGAAAGCTTAGAGCCAGAGAAAGTATTTCTCTCAGAGAAGAGCCCCCACTTTGGTTATCCAATACCAAGAGGTCTGTTCTGAAATAGTATCTACACAAGTAACATTACATTGACTGAAATTATTGCATTTCTGTATTTACAAGTGTGTGTGTGTGTGTGTGTGTGTGTGTGTGTGTGTTTAAAACAAGAAATAAAAACTCTGGAGGTCATGAATTTTAGAGAGAGCAAAGGAAGGTACATGAGATGTGTTGGTAGGAGGAAAGAGAAAAAGAGAAAGGATGTAAATATTTTTAAATTTCAAAAAAATGATAGTTTTACTCTTTTACATTTAAATATAGTTGGATCACTTTCCTCTCGTTCCTCCCTCAAACCCTTCCCTGTTCCCACACCTCAGAAATCTTTCATGAGTTCCTTCACTCTCAAGATGATAGCCTGTGTTTTATAATTGTTTCATTCATATACATATATGCAAATATATGTAAATATATATATACACACATTTGAGTCTGTTTCCTTTGTTTTGTGTATGTAGTATTTTCAAGGCTTACCACTCTGAATAGGGCAATCAGCAAGGAGGATGGTCCCTCAGAGACAAGTTCTCTTTCCAGGGTTATTATTTGCCTGAAGTCTTAATCTTGGAGAGTACCCTGTGAAAATTTCCTTTTTCACTTAAATATGTCCATGCCCACTGTTACCTTCCTGTGTTATTTATTTATGTTCCATAGTGTGAGCCTGACAGATGAATCTGACCACATCTGGATTCTTATCTCATGTTTGTGGTTTGAACGCTGGTCTTTATGTTTGCTCAGCAAGTAATATTAATGAGCCAGACAGCCAACCTAGAAGATAGAGTTATTATATGTAACACTTTAATTTTCACTAAAATCCACTCAAACAACTTGGAAGAACCATTTTATGGTTAAATATCAAACTGACTAGGTCAAAAATCATCTAAAAGGAGTGAGTACCTCTGGGTTTGTTTGTGAGGTTGTTTTCACAGCTGTTTAACTAGAAAGGGCAGATCTGCCCTGAATAAGGACAGTGTCATCCTTTGAGCTGGGTTCCAGCCTCAATCAAAGGGGAATAAAATGAGAAAGTGATCTAAGTAGCAGCATTTCTCCTTTTCTGGTTTCTGACTGGATGAAAGGTGAATGGTTGCCTATCCAATGTCTCATGCTTCCTCTTGTGTTCCTTCCCATCATGTTAGACTATCTCTGCTGTAAACCAAACTTCAGTTGTTTTATCTGGTATTTTTCCAGAAAAAGAAATAAAGAAACAAAAGAAGGAAAGGAGGGAGAGAAGGATATATGGCAGATTATTGAAAATCCAATACATTAAAAATTAATCTGCAGCTTTAATAAGGTATTTACTTAACAGAAGAGATTAGTTTAATCTCTGTGTGTTTCCAGATGAGAATGATTTAAAGAAAATTCATGGAAAACTCCAAACATGAAATCATGGTTCCCTAAGTGTGCCTAATATGCCACTTTTGACTTTCTTAACCCATCTCTGCTTTCCACTACAGACCAAAGTCTCTTAGATTATTGTACATATAATAATTAATTGTGAAGAATACTCAGAATAATTAATCAGCAATGTCTTTTGGGTGGGAAGAATGAGCATAAGTCAAAACTTCTGTCAGTATGCTCCACCAGGCACTCTCCTATCATACTGGCCTGAACGCTGAGAATTCTCTGAGATTTAGGAGACTGCTTGATGACTGGTGATAAATATCACCCACTATATGTTACCACACAATTTCAATCTATGCTTATTGAATAGGAAAATTGGAAATTAGATAAATGAGCAAGTGGTATATGTAAAAAAAATAACGGCATAAAATTCTATATGTACCCACTTAACTATTGCATAATAAAGTTGTTTAGCAAGAGAACAATAAAATGTTCAAATAATATTTAATGATATGTGACATAAAGAATCATCAAGTTTTACTTAATTTATATCCTTTTCTAAGAATTGAAAACTGATAAAGAAAATATGAAGTTTTTAATCCTCAAATGTGTTCAGAGTGGGATTATATTTTTCTCTGCTATTTATGTATAGCATTTCAAATTTACATTTTCCCTAAATCTTTACTAAAATCTACTTATGGTTTATTCCCTAAAGCAGTTTGATCCTTAAGACCTAATTTTTCACTATAGCTATCATTTTTATCTTTATATATGGCAGAGCCACCACCAAATGCTTTCCAGTTATTTTTTTCCTTATTGCCAAACTGAGAGCATATTTTTCCCAAGATAATATTATAAATGATATGCTTTGTCATTTCAGCATGTAATTAGCAGTTTGTTTTCTTTTTTTAATTTGTTTTTTTTTTCTGGCTTGTTTGTTTGTTTTGGGACTGGGTTTCTCTGTGTAGCTTTGGCTGTCCTAGAACTCCCTCTGTATACATCTGCCTATCTCTGCCTCAGGAATGCAGGGATTGAACATTTGTGCCACCACTACCTGGCCAAGTAGTTTTATGAGCTATTGAAAAATTGTCAGTAGTCTGGAAAACAAAAAATTACATTTTTTACAAAATTGTGCATGGTTTTCTTTTTTTCTTTTTTATGGTTCTCTTAAGAATAAATCCAGAGTTGTAGAATGTTTCTTCTAATAACGTAAGCTTAAATAAGCGCATTTCTTTATTTATTTCAGATCTGCTTCAGAATTTTCTAATGATGAATATAAATGAACTTATACCAACAAGTGGAATTTTAAAATCTTTAGAAAATAACTATCTACTTCTGTGTTTTGAGAACGAGCTGTCATGTTTACATCTACCGAATGCTTCTGACATTAGCTGCTCTTAGAGGAATATGACCTCTATTTCTCCTCCTCTTCCTCCTCTTTCTCCTCCTTCTCCTTCCTCTCTCTCTCTCTCCATCTCATCTGTCACCCATTCTCTTAATTGTATGTTCAGTTTTGCTCTCATGCCTTGTTTCTTATGTTTGACCTTTAGAATGATACTGATGACAGCTCTGGACTACAATGTATGATAGCGTGTACAATACAGTTTATTCTTTCTTGCTCTTTCTTGTGTATCCCTTTGCTCTCTTCCTGAATTCTTCAATATTGGATAAATTACTCTTGTTAGGTGATTTTCTTGAATGCCTGCATATTTTAATGTATATTCATTTACATTTCATTTGGTATCTGAGTAATTTTTAAATTGTGATTGGAAAATCAATACTCAGTAAATATTGAGTAAGGATGGAATTCTTGAGTGCTAATTTTGTCTCTTTCAAGGATATTTTCTCTAAATTAAACTAAATCTGCTTTTAATTTATAGTTAGTATATCTTGCAATAGTTTAAGACTCTTAAATACGAATAAAAAATGATATATTATTCTAACTACATTATTTATTATTTCTACAGGATTCATTGACATATTCTGTGTTAAAATGAAAATCCTTAATTATTTTAGTATTTACCTAAAAGCTGGTACTTGAACTTCTTACTTGTTGTTTATTTAAAATGTACTTAATACTACCAGAGCCCTATATGTTCTAATCTGAAAATAAATTTATTCTTAAAGAATTGATTGAACATAAATAAACACTGTTTTTAATTACATGCTGAGTTGATCTAACATTAAAAATTCAAGTAATCTTTTGAATAGGGCAACCCAGTAGAATACAACCTTATTTAAATCAAGTGAAACATCAGAAATTCAGTTCCCACATTATGCACGTGGTATTTGAAGTAGTCACATTCCAGGTATGCATATTAGATTTTTGTGGAGAGGAATGAAAATATCAATTACCTTTGACTCCACAGAAAGTTCAATGGCGCAACAGTAGTTTAAATTTATCTTTCATTTCACAGCGTTTCTTCACTGAACCATTCTCTCTCTCTCTCTCTCTCTCTCTCTCTCTCTCTCTCTCTCTCTCTGAAAACATCTTAAAAACAATAGAAACAAAAAGCTTTCCCCTGAAAAAAGTTAATTCTTCTTTTGTCATATCTTTTGTAGTGACAGAATGCAGGGTTCCTTGCAATGCTCAACAGTTCCTTGGAAATGGCTTTCTGCAACTTGATTATGATGTATCTCATGTGTTTTTCTTTGCAATATTTTTCTTCTCAGGATACGTTGAGATTCTCAGATCTTTTAATATTATAATTTTTATGAAATTTAGAAGGATTGGGGCCATCATATTTTTAAATATTTTTTCTGCTAATTCTTCCAGGATTATGTGTATATATATATATATGCATGATAAACAGACTTATACCATTCACTCAGCTATCTGAAGCTCTTTAGTGAATTTTTCAGGGTTTTTCCTTTTTACTGAACTTTGGATATTCCATATTTTTGCAGCTTTAAATTTATATGTCAGTTCTGCAGTCACTTATCATCTGTAATATATATGCATGAGTATGTTTCAAATCTTAGAAACAAGAGATTTTGTCTTTTAAATTTTCATCTGATTCACCTTTAATATTTCTTCTGTTGATAAATGGTAATATTTTTTAAACTGATGAAGCTAAAGGAACTTTGGCTAGACCCAGGAGATAGCAAATCTCATGTGGCTGTTTATTCGAGCTGTATTTTTTAAAGAGTGCTTATGCCCTATGCTGACAATCATATTGTCATTGTTGTGTGTTTGTGGGTTTTCTTTTTTTTTTGGTGTGTGTGTGTGTCATTGATCCCAAAGAAAATTCTCGGCATCATTTGTACCCATTGCTAAGGCCCAGTTCTTGAAAGTCTAATCTTAATAACCCAGGAGTCAGTATGGGCCCTCAGTCTTTTTTGTTTTATTAAATCACAGGCTTACAACTTTTCAACTGCTTCATAATCATGACCTGACATCTGACATCTTATTACTTGTTTACAGTTTTGGCTACCAGCATAAATTCAAGGAATTTTCTCATTGGACACCTTGTCTCCCCCCCCTTTTTCTGATTAACCCTTATCCCAAGACTACCTCATCATTTTACATCTTCTCAGATATTTTGAAGCTTGGTTTCTCTCTTCTCATGACAGTGAGCCCACCATCTGTGCTTGCAGTAATCCCTACCAGGATTTGTCCTTTGCACTCTGACCTTGCTGACCTTTCTGGGGGGCCAAAAAAAAGGCCTTGCTTTTTCTTTGAGATGTCACAGATTTTCATAGTTTAAGCTTTAATCCATTTGTTCTTGCATGTCGCCCAGTAGATCTTTGTCTAGAAGACAGATGTCCATCACAAGCATTGTCTGAATACCAGATATTCCGTCTGTATTTACTTGGTTTTATATGTATTTGAGTCATTTGAACTCCATTATATCATCATAACTGTAAGCTGGAGTCTATTTTCAGTGAACCAAACATTCATGTAATAGAGACACATGAGTTAGTTAGTTCAGTATTAGTGTAGAAATAGGACAGTGGCAACCAATCCATTACTGAATTTTAGAAAATATTGACATGATAACACAGACAATTTCATTGTCATTGAGACTGGGAGAGGATAGCAAAGCAATCTTTGTGGGAGAGATAAAGACCTACAGTTTTCAGAGAACTTAGTATCACCAATTGTGTTTGCAAATTAACATTTTTATTGAGTCTCTCTATTTAGGCCAGGAATGTGCTGTATCTGGCTGGTCTGGTGCTCACAGGGTCCTGCCTGCCTCTGGATCCCCAATTCTGAGAGTAAAGGAGTGCATCACTATATCTAGTTCTATTTGGTGTTTTAATTTTTTTCTTGAGATACATATATTTGATAGCATATGGTATAAAGCTGATATTCATAATGAATTCTCAGAATAGAAGTGCAACCTCACATTGAGTTGGTCAACAAATCATTAATTTTACTTCATCTAGGTAACCTCATCTAAGAGTTCCTATGCTTTATAACCAGTAGGTTCCTATCTACACAATAAATATCAGCCATAGGAATTGATTACAGTTGATTATATCACAGATATATTTCAGAAAACAGTAGCCATACAACTATAAATTAAAATTAGGTTTTCTGTGGTTTATGCAATTGATATTTTTCTGAGATATTAAGAAAGGGAAACTACATTAGAGTATACAAAGAAGTTGATGTTTTAATATGTACCTTAAAATTTTTCTTGTATTTTCAAAGATTTGTCCTGAGGTATGCAATAGATATACTTTCATAATAGAAAAAGTATTAGTTTTAATTTCTACAGTTCTAGCTCGAGTATTTCATAACGAAGGAGCAAATAAAATGTAGCTAAGCTTGAAATAATATAGGTCAGTTTTAAATTATCCTTTTTGATAATTTCCTTTAAGTTTTATGTAAATGGTTAATGTTTTGTTTATTATATTCATCTTCATCAAAATGAGTTGTGTGAGGTTCTATTTTGAAAAAAAAATAAGTTAGAAACTCTTCAGAGGTAACAATGAATAGCTTTATGTGAAACACTTTCAAGCTACTAGCTTGAGCTTGATTTCAAGAGCACTTCCATTCAATGCATAGTGAGTGAATTTTCAAGCATCCCTAATTTACGGGGCTTTGAGACTTCTACTAGATTAACTAGGAAATAAAAACTGTCATTTTAGAATTATTCCTAAACCTCAATTGCACTTGTTATCTCATAGCTGAAATATTTTAAATAATGTCTTCATTTAAATATACAAGCTGTCACCAAGAAAATGCACCCACTGACTAGCCTTCAGCAATGACCGTTCCCACTGGAGTGGAATCCTCCTAAGGTTTCCATTTCACATAATGGTTTCTCTAAAGAAAAGAGGACACCTGGCAAAACAGCAACTCTCAATAAATCTGGAAATGGATTTTAAGGTCTTCAAACAAAAACTTCCTTAAGTTGTTTGTTTTTTTTTTTTTTTGATGAGACCGAGAAAAAAAGTCACAGTATTCTGCAATTTCTGAGTATTGATGAATGGCTGTGTATTCTTTTTTTATTTACATGTAACTTTGATAACATGCATTATTGGTTCAGTTAAATGCCATAAACAGAACTAATTACTCTTCCTTTAACCAAAAAATGAAAAAAAGGCCTAATCAAGTTTCTGATAATAACTTTTTCTTTTTTTTTCCTTTTCCTTAGCCTTTGGTGGAATCAGTTGTTGTCTGACCATAGGATTCCCCTGCTGGAGCAGAAAATCAGTGTGCCTGTTACAGAGCATATAGCAGGACATTGCCTGTGTTCAAACACTATAAAGTGCTTATGTAATGAAATATCCTGTTCAACAAACTTGCACACGCAGACTTTTAGAATGAAAGGTGTATTCCTTAAATTTTCCTTAGCAAATGAAGATATACTTAAATATAAGACAAAACATTCAGTCATATATGGGACTGAACATTGAATACAGAATTGAGGCATTTTTGAAAATTATATGTAATTAATCATGAGAATTCCCCAACATGGTCTATTCAAATAATGTTTACCTTTGTTATTACTAAATTTTCTTCACAAGATGATCTGTGGTATTTAGGGATTTGAGTTTCTACAGGGCAGTTTTAAGCCTGTTCAAAATATTGAATTTAGTTGTTTCATTTTCTGATTATTTTATTTGTTTGTTTGTTTAAGGATTAAAACAAGGTGAGCCAACCATGACGGGCAAAACACAGACCAGCAACGTAACCAATAAGAATGATCCCAAGTCCATCAACTCCAGGGTTTTCATCGGCAATTTAAATACAGCCATCGTCAAAAAAGTTGACATTGAAGCTATTTTTTCAAAGTACGGGAAAATTGTGGGCTGCTCCGTTCACAAAGGGTATGCTTTTGTCCAGTACATGAGTGAGCGCCATGCAAGAGCAGCAGTGGCTGGAGAAAATGCCAGGGTCATCGCTGGCCAGCCTCTTGGTAAGCTAAGCTCTGTTGCAGATTTCCCTTTGCTCTAGCCACCATTGCCTGTGTGGATAAATTTGTTAGCAGTCAGCAGCTCCACAACATTTATTCATTTCTTACCTATTTACTGTGTTAGAAATCTATTCTTCAAAATGTATCATTTTGCATGTTGCTAATATTATCTCAACAAATATGTCAACTTGTAATAAAAGATGTTTGTGATACTTACAACCTCCACCAATTCTGAGACAGGGAAATAAAACATATGCATCCGACTTAAGTTTATTTGACTTGATATAGTGTATGACTCCCACAAAACATATGCTAAGTTTACTGACCTTGCATATAGCATTTGTTCTGAAAGGTTAATTCATTTTCTTTATTTACCATTTTTATTTGGGAGAAAATGTTAAAAAATAGTGAAAAGCAATACATTTTCCAGACTAGAAAGGATCATACCTCACTCTTTCCTCAGTGGTTACAGATGACATATATTATGCAACTTCTCTGCACCCTAGATTCACTTTATGCCTCATGCTGCCAGGACAATGCTGAATTATTGCTAAGAAAAGACAATGTCCTGCGAATTGGGATAAAAATGAGAAGAAAATATTTTTAATTATTGAGGAGACAAAAGGAATCAAATATATACTTTCCCATATAAGAAAATACAATCAATCTACCAGTGTTTGTCACATTTATATTTCTTATATTCATATTTCAAACTGATTATATACTTTCTTCATTATTCAACATGCATCTGTAAATATAACTTCATTTTTCCTACATCCTGTCTATTTTGCAATTTCTCTAACTATCCTTAATTTTTTATGTATGTAGCTTTTAAAATAAAAACTTCAATGCCTTCCTTTGACCTATATTTAAGTTGCAATCTATTATCTCACATAAACTCATATAAATCTTAATCTTTACTATAGACCTTCTTGTATAGTCACCACTGTACACCAAGGACCTAAGGAAAGGTTCTGCTTCCTGTAACTTTTCCGTTCTTAGGGAATCTTTTGTTTAAAAACATGAGTTACATCATCAACCTGTTTTTGATCCTCCAAGGAATTTGATACAGAAAACTTCATACTCTGTCATGTACCCTTTGAAACTTTATACTGCCACATCTTCAATCTGTGCCCTGCCCTGTGCCTCCAGCATCGCTCTCTCTAATCCCACCAGCATCCTTGACATACCTCCTGCTTGAAAGGAATGTGACCCTTTCAGAGGCTCTGGACTGTGGAAAACCCTGCTAGCTATTTATTCCCTTGATTGTTGGAATCCTAACCGCCACAGTGAGGCCTTTATGATTGGCTTAGAAATGTTTGCCTTTCCTACAGATCCTTGAATTCTGTCTAAGGCTTTTGTAACCATCATCACTTTCTAGATGAGATATGTTGGTTTATGATGTTGCCTTGTCATGTCTCAAACATAAAGCTAAAACAGTGTGTTAAAGAAACAAAAGTACTGAATAAATGAGTAAGACAAGTGTGAAGAATATAGTATAAAATTTGATCAATTCAGGATATCTTTGGTGTGAGGAAAAGGGGGACCCAGCTATAAATGCTGATATAGAACAGGCTAAGGTTCACAGATGGAGAAGCCGCACTCACCCTGGGCCGTATGGTGAGAACAAGATTAGGAAGCCATGAATTCACTGAATTGTGAGTGAAGTCTGAACGATGATTTTGAAAAAAAAAATGAAGCTTTGGTGTAATATCTGATATAAATCCCCCATAATATATGTAAAATGCTCTTTCTCTCTCTCTCTCTCTCTCTCT
>LOEQ01004334.1:153071-164399 GCA_001685075.1 Bramus lutescens | reverse complement strand
AGAAGAGGCTAGATATAATGGGCCAGGCAGTGCTTAAATGTATATAATTTGTGTATTGTTGCTTCGGGGTATAAGCTAGCCATGCAGGAGCTAGGCAGGACGAAAAAAGTAGGCCTGCTCGCGTCATCACTACAAGCATCCTTTTGATACGTACCCAAAAGTGGTATTACTGGGTCTTCGGGAAGTTTGTTTCCTAATTTTATGAGAAATCCCCACACTGACATCCAAAATGGCTGTACCAGCTTGCATTCCCACCAGCAATGCAGAAGTGTTCTCTTTTCCCCACAACCTCTCCAACATAGTTGATATTAGTGTTTTTGACCTTGGCCATTCTTACAGACGTAAGATGGAATCTAAGAGTTGTTTTGATTTGTATTTCTATGATGACTAAGGATATTGAATATTTCCTTACATGTATTTCAGCCATTTTAGATTCCTCTGTTGAGATTTCTCTGTTTAGGTCTGTACTCCATTTTTTTTTTGATATTTTATGGTATTTCTGGCTATTGTGACAGGCGTGGTTTCTCTGATTTCTTTCACAGCCTTTTTATCATCTCTGTACAGGAGGGTTATTGATTTTTTGAGTTAATCTTGTATTCTGCTACATTTTGAAAGTGTTTATGAGTCTTAGAAGTTCCTTGGTAGAATTTTTGGGATCGCTTATGTTAACTATCATTTCATTAGCAAACAGTGAGAGTTTGACTTCTTTTCCCGAATTGTATCCTTTTGATCTCCTTTTGGTGTCTTATTGCTCTAGCTAGGACCTCAAGGGCTATATTGAATAGATATGGAGAGAGAGGACAGCCTTGTCTTATTCCTGATTTCATTGGAATTGCTGGGAGTTTCTCTCCATTTAGCTTGATTTTGGCTATTGACTTGCTGTATATTGCCTTTATAATGTTTCGGTATGATCCTGTATCCCTGTTTTCTCCAAGACCTTTATCAAGAAGGGATGTTGAATTTTGTCAAAAGATTTTTCGGCTTTTGTCACTTTGTTTATATGGTGGATTACATTGAGAGATTTTTGTATGATGAACCATTACTGCATCTCTGGGATAAAGCTGACTTAATCATGAAAGATGAAGATTCTGATGTATTCTTGGTTTTGATTTGCCAGTATTTTATTTAGTATTTTTGGATCAATGTCTATGAGTGAGATTGGTCTGTAATTCTCTTTCTTAGCAATGTCTTTCTGTGGATTGGGTATCAGGGTTATTGTAGCCTCATAAAAAGAGTTTGACAATGTTCCTCCTGTTTTTATTTTGTGGAATAATTTGAGGAGTATTTGTATTGACTCTTCTTTTAGAGTCTTGTAGAATTTTGAGATGAAACCATCTGTTCCTGGGCTTTTATTTTTGTTTTGGGGGACTTTTGATGACTGTTTCTATTTCTTCAGCAGTTATAGGCCTGTTTAATTTGCTTATATGGTCTTGATTTAATTTTGGTAAGTGATATTTATCCAGAAAGTTGTCCATTTCCTTTAAGTTTTCCAATTTTATGGAGTACAGGTTTTTGAAATATGACCTGATGATTCTCTTTATTCCCTCCAAGTCTGTTATGTCCCCCTTTTCATTTCTGATTTTGTTAATTTGGATATTCTCTCTCAGCCTTTTGGTTAGCTTGGATAAAGGTTTGTCTATTTTGTTGATTTTCTCGAAGAACTAACTCTTTGTCNTTGTCCATTTCCTTTAAGTTTTCCAATTTTATGGAGTACAGGTTTTTGAAATATGACCTGATGATTCTCTTTATTCCCTCCAAGTCTGTTATGTCCCCCTTTTCATTTCTGATTTTGTTAATTTGGATATTCTCTCTCAGCCTTTTGGTTAGCTTGGATAAAGGTTTGTCTATTTTGTTGATTTTCTCGAAGAACTAACTCTTTGTCTCATTGATTCTTTGTATTGTTTTTGTTTCTATTTTGTTTTCAGCTCTCAATTTGACTATTTCCTGCTGTCTAGTTCTGTTAAGTGAGTTTGCTTCATTTTGTTCTTAAGTTTTCAAATGTTCTGTTAATTCATTAGTGTGGGATTTTCCAAGCTTCTTTATGTAGGTCCTAATAAACTTAACAGCACTTTTGCTAACAAATTAGAAAGAACTGTGGTATATTTGAGCAATACTGTGTTCAGTATTAGAAATTGCTTTGATTAATTGTAATATATTACATTAAAAAATTTAGAGATAACTCTTATCCCAATAGTTGGTAAGAAGATATTTGATGAAATTCAGTACACAGTTACCTTAATGTACTATTTTCTTTCCCGAATCTCTCCCAAACATAAAGAGACTTAGATTGTTACAGCACTAAAGGTAGAATCTTAGCAAACTCAGAAAAGAAACAGAGGGTAAAATCAGAACAATTTCTGATTACTATTATTTCTAATGTTTAAATTTCTTCAGAGATACCAGTGGTATAATTTAAAAAGAAAAATAATTAAAACATTACCTAAATGTTATTTGAATATATAATTATGCTTTTTTTCATTATCAGGAGAATAAATAGGACTACTTAAGGGATGGTAGTTAATAAAGTAAATCATTTATCTAAGTAAAAATAACAAAACATTTAAAACAAAACTGAGTAAAAGATAAATATAGAGCTGAAGAGATAGTGACACACTCTTTATGAAGACCTATGAGTGATAACCAGCAACCATGTCAGCTTACTTGAAAACCACCTATGATTCTAGCAGCATGGTTGTTTGATGCCATTGTCCTCCACAGGCGTCTGCACTCACATGCACACATCACCTCATTCCCTACAAATGCATGCATGTGCATACACATAATTGAAATGATAAACTATTATTTTAAAATGTTCCCCCATAGTGATATACCACATTTTCCTTATACATTCATTGGCTGATGAAATTCTAGGCTTCCATTGGCTAGCTATTGTAAATAAAGCAATAATGAACATGGATATGTAGTCTGTCTAAAGTAGAGTGTAGAATCATTTGAGTGTTTAGGTGAAACTGCTAGTACTGTTTCAGGTGGTATGTAGTGGTATATTATTTGTATTTTGATAAATATATATTGCCTGAAGACCAGAGGCAAAGCTAAAGCCACTGGAGTTCAGGCAATGGAGACACACACATTTAATCCCAGGATTTAGGAGAGAGAATCAGATGGATTTCTGTGGGTTCTAGGACACCCTGGGCTTCACAACACCAATGCAGAAACAAATCCAGGCAGTGGTAGCTCACAATTTTAATTCCAGTTTTAGGGAGTCACATGCTTTTAATCCCAGTACTAGAGAGAAAATAAAATTGGAGGAGAAAGGCATAGTCTTCTTAATTTTCCGGTTACCACAAATGGTATTCCAAATAACACACATGAATCTGGTGCCACTGACAGATGTTTAAGGTTAAAAATGTTTCTCAGTCATTTGCGTTTCATCTCTTTGGTAACCCCTGTTTAATTCTATGCCATGTTTCTTGTGGTTTGGTTGTATGTTTTACTAGTATTCAGATATTTGACTTCTTTGTATATGTGATGTATTTATTCTCCATCTGACATAAAGCTTGTAAAGATATTTCCACATATTCTTTAGCTGTCCCTTTATACAAATGTTACTCTCCTTTGCTGTACAGAGCTTTTTTAGATGTTGTGGGTAGATCCATCTCACAGAGGGCAGTGCCACCTATGGATGGGTCATCATGGATAGTTTAAAAAGCAGGTTGATTAAGCCCTTACGAACAAGCAATATTCCTCTATGGCTTCTGAATTAGTACTTCCTTCATGATCCTTCATTTCTTTGATTATTTAACCTGATTTCTCCAAGTGAGAGACTATTACTTCAAAGTGTAAAATAGCAAATCAGTTCCTCCTCAGATTGCTTATGATCATGGCATTTTATCATAGACATAGAAACACTATGACATAGTGTTTCTTTGTTTAGTTTATATCTGGATAAACTGCCTACTGCATAATGAAATCACTTATCCTGCAGGCATACGGCCAGTATGTGGTTTGATATATCTTTGTATGAAACAGAATAGCCTTGTATTTCTTGCATATCCTTTAAGAATCATAAAATCCCATTGGTAGATTTTTCTTTGAATGTATATGAAGTTTCCATCCTCATCACTTCTGACTAGTTTGAGTCCAAAATGTTTTATAAGATATTAGAATAGCTATGTTGATGTGGGATTAACTTCTGTATTGTGTGAATATATTTTATTCTATTTGTCAATAAAGAAGCTGTATGGCCTATGGCAGTGAAGAATAGAGCAAGGTGGGAAATCCACGGAGAGATAGAGAAGAGGAGTAGGCAGAGTCAAGAAAACACCATGTAGATGCCAAAATAGAAAGATGCCTACCCTGGAACCCTACTGGTAAACCATGAGTCTCATGGTAAAATGCAAAATAATAGTAATAGGTTAATTTAAGATGTAAAATTTAGTTAATAAGAAGCTAATAGGGCAAGCAGTGTTTTAATAAATAAAGATTCTGTGTGATTATTTAGGGTCTGGGAAGCCAGAAAATGAACAAGCTGCCTCCACTACANCAGACAGACAGACAGACAGACAGACAGACAGACAGACAGACAGACAGAGAGGGACACACAGAGAGAGTTTAGAGCAGGTTTTTGGTAGCTGAATTTTTTTTGATAGACTCTGCTTGGTGGCATCAAGGAGCAGTCCCACAGCTCCTTTAAGAGAGGTCTTTCTGACTCATCATTGGCAGCCAAAGACTGTGCAGCTTCTTAAGTGGAGAGCTTCCTGGTTTGTGCTAGTTGTATGAAAAGCTCTGGCTCTTTCAGTAGGCCGAGCACTAAAATGGGATCTGTGAGCAGCTTGTTACAAATTGCTTAATGGTGACATAGACCTGCTATGATCCTGGAGCTGGGGCAGTGTACATGTACATGGCTCTCAGAGGCAGTGAACATACTTCCACCATATTGGACTAGGTGGAGCCCACAGGCAGGGCCATGGAGTTGATCCTAGACATGCCTTCTTAGCATTTAAAAATAGAAAGCACACCTGATCAGAAAAGATTACAGAGACACATGCAATACAAACAGATTCAGATGAAAAAGACCTCTAACTGGGTCATGGTGCTGAATATATGTACGAAGACTTGGGAGAGAAAAGAAAATGAGTATAGACAGCTATAATTTAAAAGAGTATAGATAGTCATAGATTAAAGGAGCAAATATAATAAAATAATTATTAAACTTGAAAAAAGTAATAGAATAAGAAAAATAAGCCACACAATGATGGAATATACACAGAGATTCTGGATTATGAATATTATTGGTTTTTCTTTGAATTTTTGACTGTGAATGAGCTAAATAAAGAGAGAGATTTCATTGTATGGGCTGGTAAACTAAGCCAACATCTTGACTTCAAAATTTGTGTCTAAGCATATGTTGCTTTGGAAAAGAGGTTCTGCTTTTGTTTCCATAGAGCACAGGATCCTGTAGATTCCTTCTAGATTAATGAGGTTTGATGGACCAAGACACCTGAAAAATCTCAGTAAACTCCCGCAAATACTTTGCCCAACAAAAAGTAGGAACCAGTTTGGAGAGAACTATGCCCATATTACCAAATATTGTTTATAAATGTTTGTTTATATTTAAAAGGGGATATGCTATAGAGATGGACACTTTGCATTGGTATGCATCTTGGTCTATTGATATAAATTTTAGAACAATATTATTATATGTATTTTTGCTCTTGTTTAAGGTAGTGTGTTTGTGCATCTCATTTCAAAATGTAATATATAGTTATTATATATTAATATATTAATGTAATATAAAGTTAAAAATACAGACTAATAGTCATTAATAATAGCCAAACTTGTAGTTATATTAGTTAGATGTTCTAGATATGCAGAGACATATTTCAGATGGATAGGTACTGATTAAATCTTTCAAAGACATACAGAATATGACATTTAAAATGTTTTAAGAACTTAAACTTTCCCTAACAGTAAAAAATGTCTGCTTCAGGCAGCACCAATTCCTTTGGAATGATTGATGGGCATTGAAGAAACTCATTATGTAATTTGCCTTCAATGTGACAAGGCTAGCCATTTTGGCAAGGAACTGCTCTTGCCTGGATAGCTTTATGGTATGCTGTATAAACTGGACATTCAGGACTCACAGAAAAATGACTGCTAAACTTGCCTAAAGAATGGGAGACAGTCCTTCAGGGTTACTGCTTCATGAAAAGCCTTCCAGACATTCTGCAGGACACATAAGAAAGTGACTGACAAACTGTCAATATAGTCAGAGTTGTCTTTGAGATTTCCTGCTTCATGGAAATGTCTGCAAGATACTATAGGCCTACAGGCTGAAGATGAATGCCCCAATGTTACAGAAGAACTTTGTATGACTGTCCAGGCAGCAAGATGTCTCTGCCAATTCTAGAGTTTTGGAAGTTGTTTACAATGCACTTTCTGTTTACTTAGAGAATATTACATCCTTCTGGGATCTTGGATGAAGTTGAAGAATAGAGAGTTACAATTATAGTTTTCCTTAGTAATGATAAAAGATAAAGTAGATATAAATATTGTAACTGCAGTTATTGCTTGATAATTATTTTGTTATGTGTAACTTTACTATGTTAAAGTTAAACTGTCATTTTTATTTAGACAGAAAATCAGATGTAATGTGAGATTCCTCTCTGTATATTGTGAATAATGTTTTTATTACCATTGGTTAATAAAGAATCTTCTTTGGGCCTATGGCTGCATAGAATCGAGCAAGTTGGGAATTCCAAGCAGAGATAGAGGAGAAAAAATAGGCATAATTGAGGAGATGTCATGTAGCTGCTAAAGGTGAATTTCGCCCACCCTGGAATCTTACTGGTAAACCCTGAATCTTGTGGTAAAATACAAAATAATAAGAATGGGTAAATTTAGAATGTAAAAGTTAATTAGCCTGAGCTAATAGGCCAAGTAGTGTTTTAATTAGTACCATATCTTTTTGATTATTTCTGGTCCGGGGAGCCAGGAAATGAACAAGCAGCCTCTGTTCACACTATGTCTGTTAATTTATTAGTTATATTTACTTTGAATATGGTTTTCAATGCTGTTACTTAAGACTAATACTATATTTATTAGATGTTTTTCCTGGAGTCAAGAAAAGCCTGAACATGTTTTTTAATGTAATGTTTTAATTAGTATCTTTTTATTTGGGAATTGAGACCTTTAACACTCAGAGCAGTTATTGAAAGATATGCACCAATTCTTGTCATTCTGATGATTCTACAGTGTTTCCTTGTATCTCTGTTTGTTCCCTACTCTAACATTGTTTTTCTACTACTTCCCCTTGGCTGTGCTTATACTTTTACTCATATTTAAGGATTTCATCTGTTATTTTGGCCAAAGCTGCCCTTGTAGTCATTGATTCCTCTAAATTGATTTAGTCATGGGAAGTTTTTATTCTTTCATTCAATTTTAATTGGTTTTCTGGGTATAATAATCTGGGAAAACAATTGGATTCTTTTAGAACTTGTAGTATTTTTTTTAATTTTGACTTTAAAGTTTTTCAAGTGCTAATCAGAATTTTTCTGATATGCCTGACTTTATATGTGACTATGTTTTTCTTCTGTAAATTATTAATATCATTTTTATTATGTATTTTAAATATTTTGACTATAATATCTCATTAAAATTTTCTTCTCTGGTTTTGTCTATTTATTGTTTTGTAGGCCTCTTGTATTGGATAGGCACATCTTTTTCTAGGTTTGGGTAATTTTCTTCTATGATTATGCTGAAGGTATTTTCTATGCTTTTAGTATGGTTTTCTTTTTCTATGTCCAGAATTTGTAGGTTACATATTGTTGTGATCTCTCCAAGGTTGTTTGTTCTGTTTTCTCATTTGTCCTTCAACTTAATTTCTCATTTACCTTTAATAAATGTTTTGGAGAAGGCATCTTAGTTGTTGTTTTATGATATTCTTTCTCTGCATGAGATTTGGGAATCTGGAGTAAGTTTGTTGGTTGAGTCTATCATTTATTTATTTTTGCATTTTGTGCTAATAGTCATGTTTCTACTCTCAGCAAAAATACTTACCATGTGGAATGGGATGTCCTTCTGTCTATGTGTTGCTTTTCTTGGTTAATGAATAAAGAAACTGCCTTGGTATGCTGATATGGCAGAGCTTCGATAGGTGGGGAATATTGAACTGAATTCTGAGAGAAGGAAGGCAGAGTTGAGAGAAGCCATGGATCCTCCACCTGAGACAGACACCAGTTAGAATCTTTGCCAGTAAGCCACTGACATGTTGCAATATACAGATTAATAGAAATGGGTTAAATTAATATAAGGTTAGCCAATAAGAAGTTAGAGCTAATGGGATAAGCAATGTTTTAATTAATGCAGATTTGTGTGGCTATTTTGGTTTTGGGAGGCTGGGAAGAACAAGCTGTGATCACCTCCTACAACCACATTCAGTATGGACGAATTTATACAATTGAAATTGTATTTCAATTGCCTATACTTGGTATTTAGAGACAAAGCTTCTATATTGGCTTTCTATTTCACTGTTATAGGAAGGCACCTTTAGCAGTTTGGTCAAGAAACCTGGTCCAAGTTTCCTATGGAAGTATGGACTGATCCTTTGTTTTGAGGATGTAAAGTGTGTCTGGATGGTTCCACTTAGGTAGTTCACAGGACTCTGTACTCGGGGTCAAATTTGATGGCTGGTATGGATTTGGTAAGTCCCAGAGGGAGAGAGACAGGTTGACAGAAGATGACTGTCCTTGGCAGACAATTATGGGACTAGAGATAGATCCAAATGGAGGGAGAGAGAAAAGGAGAACACAGATAGCCTACCTACCCTTACATGCTTGCATACCACTTGTATTTTTTTGTTTTTGCAACTCTGTATGTGAGTAATTTTTTATTAGTTTCACCCCTCCCTTTTCTCTCACCAACTCCTCCCAGGTCACTCTCAGACAGTTTTATAGTCATAACCATTCATTAATTACTGCTAATAGAAGTCCTTCATAAAAAGTGAAATAAAAGAACTAAATGGTGAATAAAATGGTTAAATATCAAGAAAAGTAGGGAAGAAAATACTTGAAGAAGAAATTCTCCCTTTCCCAATCACACTCATATGTGAATTTTATGCATGGAGAGGAGAAAAGTTATACTATTAGTTAGGAAATATTGCAGTATTGAAATATATCAATTTTATGCAAAGTTGAGCTTACAGAAATTACACATGACAGAACCTATCTCATTAGCATCATTAGTTGAAGAAAAGCCAGGTATAATTTGCTAGTTTGAGGTCAGGTCTCTAGGAAAGTCATCTACTGTATTTCATATCTTTCAAATGACCCTATTCTGGGGCCCCAGACATGTATCTCATATTATTACAAGATAATTAAAATATATATGAAAATGAGAAAAATCCCAGAAAATTTGATTAATAAGTTATTGAGACACCTCTACAGGGAAGTAGGTATTCATTAATTGAAGTATTTAGAACAAATGAAAATTAGTAGGTTCATGATCTATGTGCCAATGGGGGAAATTAATGAGAATTTAATGAAACTTAAGTAATAAAATCAAGCAAAGTCACACTTTAGTTGACATTAAACCTTTAAAACAGCTTAATATGCTTGGCCTATGCTGTCACTGGCCATTTCTTATATGTGTACCAATGATAGTAGATGTTTTATTCTGTTTGCTTCCTAATATAAAGTCATAGAGTCAGGAAAGGCCATTACTATAGAACATTCACTGTAGGGTGAATCATGATTCCCTTCACATACTCATTTTAAAATATTTCAGAATATGAAAATAAACTCTAAAATAGACTTTAAAACAGAGGATTTATCTGACACAAACACATATTTAATAGGATTTTATTTTCTCATTTTCCTTTAATTCTCTTATTTAATTGAAGCATAATAGGTCTCATTTAGAAAGCTGATTATCATGTGGTAATAGTAGTTTATAATAACAAGATTCTTCACAAAATAATCATGACTGAGAGACCCTCATTATCCATTTAAGTTTCTGGGAACCTATCAACTTACAACCAACCTCTTTTATTTGGCAGGTGAAATGAATTCCTTCAAATTTTAGCAAACATCCTTTGAAGGAAAAAGACAATATCATGATAGCACTAGTAGCTTTATGCTATTTGTATGTATATATAAGTATGTATGTATATGCATATATAATGTTAATTCAAGAATGAAGAGGCTGGTTCTCTAAGGATTAATTTCAAATGAACTAGCTCAAGTGTATATGAATATTGATCAACATGTATTAAAGGGATTCTGAGCAAGCATTTTAGTCTTCACTGCATACTGGCTTACCTGCCCTTTTCCACTCATAGACGACTTGCTCACCTGCCAGGGCATAACACTTTTCTCAGCAACAACAAATTTACTTCCTTATCAAAGATCAAAGAACAATCATCACGATACTCATTCAGTAGACCCTTATACTGAAAACTATCCTTTATAAGAAACTCTAGATGAATGTAACTTTAAAACAAAAGAAAAGTTATAAAATACTGTTTTGACTTAATGATAACTTTTTTGAGATTTTGTCATTCTGTATATTTTGACCTCCATGTTGTGATAGATTTTCCAGCCTGAGCCTCTCAAGCAGCATTAAAACCTGTATTGCTAATTTTTCATAAATCATTCTAGGACAGGTGAGTCTGACTCTTACAAAGTCAGTTCTTATAATGTAATACCCATATCTTTGGTCAATTTGAGAATTTTTTAAGAGCTGTTTTCTGCCTCTACCATGTGCTTGCATTTGTAGCTTTATGATATGATATGATATGATATGATATGATATGTTAACTCCTTAATTCCCTTTCCATATCTCTGCATATACAGTAATTCCCATGACAGTATGTGCAATCTCTGGCTTGCATAGTAGTATAGTCCTGATAGCTGTCTGGCACACAGATTGTTTTGCACCTGTGTGTTTTTGCTTGGATCTGTTGGGTTGACCAGGTTCCTGCATGTTGCGGCCTCACTGTTGCAGAAAGTTTCTCTCTCATCTTTCAGAATTGACAAAGTTTTAAGATAAGAGACAATTTTCCTGCACAATGGACATTTGACAGTCTGAAGCCTGGTAGAAGGTCTGGCTAGATTTCTCTTTTAGTAGTAAGGAATGTATCTTGAACATTATTAATATATTTAGCTTCTAATGCTTTGTATCTGAAGCTTTCCTGGAAATAACTACAAACTCACACTGAATAATAGATCTTCTTTTGTGAACATCATTTTAGCCTATATAACATTTTTCTGAAACTGGGTATCCCAATAATTGAGATATAAATCTCAAGCTGCTGGCTTAGTTTATTTATTTATTTATTTATTTATTTATTTATTTATTTATTTATTTATT
>LOEQ01004334.1:138929-149489 GCA_001685075.1 Bramus lutescens | reverse complement strand
GTGGTTTGTAGGCTGGTTTTCTTTGCTTTATGTTTAAAAAACACCTATGAATGAGGACATGTGATAATTGTCTTTTTGTGCCTGGGTTACCTCACTCAAAATAATGTTTTCTATTTAGTTTTATTTAATACTTAAACTGTAGACAAAGCATCTGTAGCTATTTTCTTTGTAACCCATTTAAAGCAGCATAATAAAAATCAAATGCCTACCATAAATGTTAGCAAGAATTATGTTTTTCCTTAATAGACTCTATAATTCCTGCATAAAACAGCATTTTCAAAGCATAAATTTGCCTGTTTTATCACTGTTAATATTTAAAGATACTGGTCTTTCAGGCACTATGAAAATAGATATTACTACTACATTTTTCATGTCAATAGTTTTTAGTATATAGTCATTATGAAAAATGGCATTTGAAAGGTGAGAAGTGACTCCATGTGAATTACCTTGTCTGTTTCATGTATATACTGTTTTATTTATAGAAGACTAGGCCATTCATTTGTTCCTTATATGAATAATGCTTATAGACTTATTATAGAATGTTACTTTTTATTTTTACTAGCTGAACCATCTTTATACTATTTCCATTGCCTGAAAACATGTCTGTAGGTTTTATTTATTTTCCAGGTTTGTAATTAGGATGCTATTTTTTTTAGCCTGAGTTTATGTTGGCCTATATAGACTGGAATTTGAATTCAATATTTCTAGTCACTGGAGATGCAAGTTCTACTACAGAGATAATCAGTGGCATGGATGGAGTTTTTGGCATTTTCTGTAAATTCAGTAGGGTTGTCCTCTGTAATTGCTTTTTAGCACTTTCTGATTTTTGTCCTTGACACCCTGCTTTGAGTTCAGCTGCATCTGAAACCCTTCATTCTCCACATTCTGAAGAAGGACCCCCAGCCTTGCCCTCTGCACAATACTGATATGGAGAGAGTAGAAACTAACAATCAACAGTACCATCAACTCATAAATAATACAAGACATCCCTTTAAACATTAATCATAGTTTCATGTTATTATTGTCTATAGAATAATTAATTGTTAATTAACAAAATATTATTTCTACTGATTTGCATTTCTTCATCTAACGTTGGTGTTAAAGTCATTGAGTGATATTTTTTACTTACTTGGAAAAATATGTCTTTGTGTGAACAATTTAGCTTATGTAGTGATTTTTTATTTGTATTTTAATCATTTTATTGAATACACATAAACTAGTTAACATAAACATTATTAAACATAAATATAATTGTGTTTAGGTAAGTAAGAATAGAATTATTTGAAATGAAAATAGGAATTTTATATAACTTCTGTAGAGCCATAGTAACCTTAGTAAAAATACCAAAAGCAGAGATGATAACATTTCACGTTTTATTTATTTCATCCCTTCTTTTAATTTTAAGTTATTAAACATGTATCTTGGCTGTTTGAGATTTTTTTCTGGTGAAATAAATGTGCATTTAATTCTATTTAATTTTCTATCTATATAACTGTGATTTTAGATTGTTACTGAACAATTTTTGGTAAAAATGTAAGCACATGAAAAGTTCACATTGTATAATATGAAAATCATATAATAAATAAAGAAATTTAATTAGACAAAGAACTTACTGTTGAAAAATTATTTTTAAATACAACAATATTAATTTTAGAATTTAGAGACTCATGTGGGAAAAGGTTATACATTTCAGGTTGAGACCAGGCAAGGGTCATATGTTTAAGTTTAAGGAAATCATGCCTGTAGTTGTTCTTTTTCACTCTTAGCTCTTTGGGAGGCCACCACTCAACTCCCAAATGTCACATGGAGGGGCTTATTCTTACTTTTAAATTCTTGGCCTTAGCTTGGTTTGTTTCTAGCCAGCTTCTCTAACTTAAATGAACCTTTTAATCTTTCTTCCTGAGCTTTTTTCTTTCTCTATTCCTGTATACTTTTCTTTACTTCTTACTCTGTAGCCTTCTGTGTAGCTAGGTGACTGACTCCTGATGTCCTCCTCTTCTTCTTTTCTTGATCCTTCTCTTCCTTTCTAATGTTCTTCCCCTTCTATTTATCTTCTCTGCTTGCCAGCCCCACCTATTACTTTCTCCTGTCTCACTATTGGTGATTTAACAAATCAGTTGTTTTAGACAGTCACAGTTAAAGAGTTTTACAGGGTTAAAAAATGCAACACAAAAAATGCATCACATCATTGTATATAAACAAATCTGCCAGAGCACAAATGTAACACATCATAAAATAGTATTCTACAACATATTTTAAAGAATTGAGCCTATGACAACCAACTACGAAAAACTAGAGAAGCAGCAAGAATCCATTAGGAGATGCCAAGTTTGCATGGAACACAGAATAACATTGGCCTACCTTGGCAGAAATTACTAACTGGGAGTTTTCATGAGAGCTGGTAACTTTCTTTTTCTTTTTTCCCCCAGATTTTTAAAAACGTTTTTATTGAACTATATATTTTTCTCTGCTCACCCCCCTTTCTCTCCCTCCCCTGCTAACCTCTCCAATTATCCTCATGATCTGAATATATGCAGGAAACACACATAAAATGGACTCATATAAAGTGACTCTGATAAATAGTGATGCTTTCTGGACAAAACAGAAGCTCATTTTCCACAGCTATTGTTCATTGGTTCTAATATTTCAGAGAGATCATACAAATATTTAGGTTAGACTGACAGTCCATTTTTGACTGTAGTCAATAAAATATTCACTAGGATGCATAAACTATGAAAAGCAGTTTCCCAAAACAAACAAACAAAAACAAAACAAAATAAAAAAAAACCTAGACAGCAGGTAGTCTAGGTACTCACAAATATCATCAACAGCAAGGGAAAGCAGTCTGTGAGTGATAACTCTATAGATGCCAAATTGCTTTGAAGGGACACAGGCCACAGAGTCACTGTAGCAGCAAATGCAATGACATCTTTATTAAGTAACCATTCATGACTTTCTCTAGCATTTTAGTGTTGCTATTGTGATCAATATTTTTAGAAATCCATTCCCCTAAAACATGTAGTTTTGTTTGCTAGAAAACTGTCTTATCTCCACTGGATTCCATGCTATTCTACAGTTAAAAACATTTTGTTCAAGATAACATGGTGGAGGAAAAACCATGACATCAATTGCACCTGAGACTGGATTTAACTATCACAAAAATAGAGGGTGATGTGGATGGTGTGAAAGGTCCTTCTGTCTATGTTTTGCTTTAATTGATTAATGAATAAAGCTGCTTTTGGCCAATGACTTAACAGAGCAAAGCCTGGCTGAAAGAGTTATATAGAGATAGTTGGCGGAAACAGGGATAAGCCATGTAGCTGCCATCAGGAGACAGACTCAGTGGAACCTTGCTGCTAAGCTACAGCCACGTGGTGATATACAGGTTAATAGAAATGGGTTAATTTCAGACATATGAAGCTGGATGGTGGTGGCACGTGCCTTTAATCCCAGCACTCTGAGAGGCAGAGACAGGCAGAGCTCTGTGAGTTCAAGGCCAGCCTGATCTACAAGAATTAGGTTCAGTACAGACTTGAAAATAAAAAGGGTATATGAGTAAGCCAGAAATACACTTAAGCTATTGGTCAACCAGTATTGCAATTAATACAGATTTCTGTGTGATTATTTCGGGAGTCTGAGAAAGGAACAAGCAGTCTCTCCCAGCAGGTGGGCACAGGCAGAAGATGTGAGGCAGCCCCACAAGGAGGCAGTGTGTCAGTCTGTGACTTGAGTACAGAAGACAGAGTTGCAAGCATATATGAGAACATTAAGGAATCTGTCAAGAACACCACTGTTACTGGTCCCCTCTTTGCTAAGAAGGACTTTTCTCCCCCTTACCCTGGTTTGTATTTCAGCCACTACAGGCTAGGATCACAACAACAACAACAACAAAAAAAGACAAAACCATTCCTGTAATTACAAAGTATTCCTAATGCCTCCATCTGTAAACTGTTTCCTAGAAAGCCTTCAATCATTCTCTAGTTTAAGTGGATATTTAATTTTTTCCCCATTTCACTGCTCATAAAGTTGACCTTCAAAAACAAGAATTCAATTTAATTATCAAGTGCTTGCTTATCTAGTCATCTTACATTAGTAATTTAAATACAACACCGACCAAATTGTTGCTAGTTTTGTGTTATGCTCCCTCAATCCTCACATAGTTACTTTTAAAAAATGTGTCTTTATGCTTTTATTTTTAAAATTTGTTTTATTATTTCACAATTTTTATTGTTTTGCCTGAATATATGTGTTTATACCACATGTGTGTCTGGTGCAGGCTGAGATCAAAAGTGAAGGTGTCAGATCCCTTGAGTCTCAAGATGGAGGGCTATGAGCTACCACATAGGTGCTGAAAATCAAACCCTTGTCTTCTAAAAACCAAGAAGTGCACTTAAACAGTGAGTCATCTCTCCACATGATATGGATTTTATTTTCAAATTATTTTACTTATTGCATTTCCATTTGCATAAGAAGAATGAGTCCATTCAGATCAGGAAAAGTAAAGCTTGCACATCATCTTTGCCTCCCTGAGGTGAACTGCAGGCATCCTGCTGATAAGTGTCATGTTTAAATCATGAATATACAAATCAATATTATCAATATCCTTCAAACATGATTCTGTTCAACACAAATTCAGCTGAAATCAGCAATTTGTTATTTCCATGAATGCATTGCATTAATATAATCTACAGATTATTTCAGAGACATGTAATTATGAGAGGTTTCTCATTAATTCCATAACAATATTTAATTTATATAGGCTTCACTTAATGTAAGAAATTCATTAATCTGATAAAACTGATTGTAAAATACTTTTCAAATTGTGTTCTTCCAGGGTACACTTGTTGATTTAATGAGAATGAGTCTGATTCTTTTAGCTAAGTATAACTGTGAAAAAAGACAAATACTTTTTCTAGGTATCCTTAAATAGAACCTAGGAACAAGAGAAAAACAACCAAAAAAAAAATACAGAAACCTTCTGTTAGGAAAACAGACTGCTAGGAGGCAATTAAGGGACTACTCTATACAAAGTCTTTTACTGGATGGTAAAATAGATATAAACACGAAAATTCAACCAAGAACTTGAAAGAAATAAATGCTTACTGCTAAGTTTTACTACCCAAGAATGTCTAAAGAATAACATGGCAAGATTAAAAACCCTAGAGGCAAAAAAAGAAATATAGTATTCTAGGGCATGGTATACGGATACTATAAAAAAGGTTAAGATTGAAAATATATAATAAAAGACATATTATCTAGAGTCATTTGTGCATCAAAAATGCCAGGAAAGATTGCATTTTAAAAAGAAGTATGTATGCTAGTAAAGTTCTCAAACTTCACGACTGAAAAAAAAATCCCAAGTTCTCATGCAAAAATAAATAAATTAATGAAACATATTCTAGCATCAGACTATTCCTCTGAAACATAGAAGTTAAAATATAGTAGAATAACATTTGCATTTATTGGAGGTGTGGGTGTGCTTGATCATTCAACTAGTCCCTTTAATAAGAGCTCTACTTATGACCTAATCACTCCTGAAGAAGCACTACCTAGCGCAGTTCCTTGGAAGACTAACTCGTAATTCCCAATGGATCCAATGACATGGGATGAACATGTGACGTAGGTGCAATGACAACACTATCACCACCTGTTTCAAAGGTGGTCTCAGATAGCCTGAGCAACTTTTATATAAATATTTTCAATAGTTTGGATGAACAATTTTACAATAAGATTTGTTTCCTTAAATTACAAATAATGGTTACAATAATTGTCAGTTTTTTCCCCTACCTAGCTATCCTTACATCTCCATTACCTACTTGATTCATGGTTTTCAGTTTCAGGAGCTTTTCGGTTTGAGGAGGTCCCAATTATTAATTCTTTCTCTCAGTGTCTGTGCTACTGGGGTTATATTTAGGAAGTAGTCTCAAGTGCCAATGCGTTCAAGTGTACTTCCCACCTTTTCTTCTATGAGGTTCAGTGTGTTTGGCTTTATGCTGAAGTCTTTGATCCATTTGGACTTGAAACTCACTGCATGGTGATAGATAGATATATATATATGTCTGTTTTCATTCTTTTACATGTTGATATCCAGTTATTCTAGCATCATTTGTTAAATATGCTTTCTTTTATTCTTTTGAATTTTTTTGCTTCTTTATCAAAAATCAGGTGTTTGTGGGTCTGTGGATTATTATCTGGGTCTTTGATTCAGTTCCATTGGCCCTTCTGTCAGTTTTTTTATAACAATACCAGGATGATTTCAGTACTGTAACTCTGTAATAGAGTTTGAAAGTCAGGGATTGTGATTACTCCAGAAGTTCCTTTACTGTACAGGATTGTTTTGGCTATCCTGGGATTTTGTCCTTCCATATGAAGTTGAGTATAGCTCTTTCAAAGTCTGTGATAAATTTTGCTGTAATTTTGATGGACATTGCAATGAATCTGTAGATTCCTTTGGTAAGACTGTCACTTTTACTATGTTAATTCTACCTACCCAAGAACATGAGAGATCTTTCCATTTTAAGTTCTGTAAAGCAAAGGACATGCTCAACAAGACAAAACGGCAGCCTACAGAATGGGAAAAGATCTTCACCAACCCCACATCAGATGGAGGACTGATCTCCAAAATATACAAAGAACTCAAGAAATTGGTTATCAAAAGAACAAATAATCCAGTAAAAAAAAATGGGATACAGACTCAAACAGAGAACTCTCAACAGAGGAATATAAAATGGCTGAATGACACTTAAGGGAAATTTCAACATCTTTACCCATTAGAGAAATGCAAACCAAAACAACGCTGAGACTCCATCTTAGACCTGTAAGAATGACCAAGACAAAAATACTGATGACAACTTATGATAAAGAGAATGTTGGGTAAAGAGAGCACTCCTGCATTGCTGGTGGGAGTTCATACTGGTATAGCCCCTTTGGATCAGTATGGTGATTTTTCAGAAAATTAGAAAACCACCTTCCTCAAGAAACAGCAATACCATTTTGAATATTTACCCAAAGGATGCTCAATTGTACCACAAGGACATGTGTTCAATTATGTTCATAACAGCATTTTTTGTCATAACCAGAACCTGAAACCAAGATAAATGCCCCTTGACTGAAGAATGGATAAGGAAAACATGGTACATTTAAACAATGAAGTACTACACAGCAGAAAAAAATGAAATCTTGAATTTTGCAGGAAAATGGATGGATCTAGAAAACATTATACTGAATGAGATAACTCAGATCCAGAAAGACAAACATCATATGTACTCAGTCATAAGCGGATTTTAAACATAAAGCAAAGAAAACCAGCTGACAATTCACAATTTCAGAGAACCTAGGCAGCAAAGAGAACACTAAGAAAGACATATATGGATCTAATTTACATGGGAAGTAGAAAAAGATTAGATCTCCCTAGTAAATTGGGAGTATGGGGACCATGGAAGACGGTTGAAGGGGAGGGGAGAGAAAGAGAGGAGAGCAGAGAAATAACATACAGCACAATAAAATCAATAAAAATGTTAAAAAATAAAAGCTTACTTTTATATTATATATCTATTTTTTGAGACAAGGTTTCTTTGTGTAGTTTTGATACCTGTTCTGGAACTAGCTCTTGTACACTTGGGTGGTCTCGAACTCACAGAGATCCATCTGCCTCTGCCTTCCGAGTGCTGGGATTAAAGGAGTGCATCACCAACACTCAACAAAAGCTAACTCTTAATAATTGGAACTGTTTATTCTTTGTTCTCAGGTCCGTTTCCTCTCAGCTTCCTACAGTAAATGCACAGATACTAGAAATGAGGGCTTTACAGATTTCTCTAATTCTGCTTCATTCCCTTTTCCTAGACTGTTCCTATTAACTCCTGATATTATCTATTTATTAGGATTTCTCCTAGACTCTAGTGATTAAAGTTATTCTCTGTAGAACAGCTATGTGAATTTGTAATATTGTCATAAACTTCTCTGACTGTTCCAGTCTAGTCACAAGATGTTCAGGTAATGTTCTTGAGAATCCTGAATTCATGATAATACCTAAACATCAAAGGCTTTAGGACCTGATTCAGGTTCACTGTATGTTTTTAACAACATCCCCTCTGGCTTGCCCAGAGAAAAGTCATCAGGGAAGTTTTACTTAGGTAAATGACATTTCATCCATAGCTCTAAGAAAATAAATTTGAGGCAGACATCAACAATTTATTTGTATAAGGGAAGCAAGGAGAGCAGGTAGCACATAGGATTCTGGGGTCATGCCCAGAATTATACAGGGAACTATCCATTGACCTTGCCAAAAATGGATTAAATTCCCCATGGCCATGCCAGAAGGAGAACTTGTTTGTGCTGTTCTCAGGCATTGTCCCTTGAAGAAGTCATATTGCTCCCTGCAGTTGTCACCTTATACAATAAGATTTTAACCTGAGTTTGGGGGAGACACATCTATTCAGAAAGTAAAATGCTTCACATTAAATCCATTATGATCCAATATGTTAAAAGCTAATTATTAAATGGTTTTTTTGAAAATGATCATAATGAGGGTCCAATGACAATGGCAAAGGGATGTGTCTCTATTGCATGTACTGGCTTTTTGTGATCATATTCTCTTTGGATTTATAACTTGCTCAACCTGGATGTAGTTGGGAGGGCCTTGGACTTTCCACAGGGCAGGGTGCCTTGCCTCTCTTAAAATTGGAGTGGGGTGGGGGAGGGTGTGTGGAGAGAGTGGGAGGGAAGTGGGAGGAGGGGAGGAAGTGGTAATTTGGATTGCTTTTTTAATGTAATAAAATAAAAATGATAATAAAAAAGAAAGTGATCATAATGATTCAGAGCAGATCTAAAGAAACAAGATGATGCACTCAGCAAGGAAGAGAACAGTAGTTTGCAGTCTGCACATGTGCTTGATTCAGTTCATAGGCTGTTTCAATCATGGTGGATGATGTTAGCATAAGAAAAACTCATGAATTTTTCATTGTGAGTTTTCAAAATATTTCAGTAAAGCCAATGAGTGGGAAGTCAAAGGTTGTATAGGAAAGAACTCTTCCTAGGGCATTGGAGAAATGAGGAGTATGTAAACCTCACCAAACCACGTGAAAGCTCTATTAGAGTAATGCATTAGGTGAAGAAAGAAGCCTATAGCTATTTTATTTCCAAAAAGGAGTGCATATGTTTGATTAGATAGTGGGAATTGGAAAACTTCTCTCTTGCAATGAAAAAGGAAACAGTGCTGAGCCCTGCTGAGGAGGTGGTGACTCAAAGAACTGTATTAGATTTTCTCAGAGGAAGCTGGTAACTTTCACATTGTTTTCCATGCCCTTAAAGGTTTACTGGGCAGATGATTATATTCTGAGCATCATGGATCCATGGAGTGATCCCTATGGAAACCAGCTGTCTGGATTGTTCAGCAATGTTTAGTATACTCGGGATTCTGATTATTTACAAACCAGTATTTTTTGAGAATCAAACAGTCTAGGGATTTCACTCATTTGAGAAAGCATTTGCCTGTAGTGCAGAGGGACATGGGTTTAATTCCTAAAACTTATAAAGAGAAAAGATGAATAAAATACAGATAACCTAGCACCTTAGTTTCAGAGGTGACTTAGTTTCAGAAAGAGGTTCTAATATGAACAATTGGAATTGTTGGATACATGTTAGAAAATGATCGCTGAATAATTTTAGATGCCCCATGTATGTTTGGTAATCAGAGTGTTTCTTCTGTTTCTATGCCTTTTTTTCTACAGTTTAACTTTATTATGAAAGATGTTTACCATACAGAAGAGATAAATATCTGAGTAAATATATATCTTTAATTTGATTCTAAGAGGTTGCAATGTGTATCTGAATCAAAAGTGTGGTATCCCACTGAAATTTAAGCTTTAATGACTTTTATATCAGTTAAAAGTAAAAATTAGAAAAAAGATTTTATTTAACTCAGAAACCTTCTCAAGAAATAGAATATGAGTGTGAAGGCCAAGACAATGACCATAATATCCTCGCCTCTTTTCAGTTTTGGTATCTATGAAATGGGAACAGTGGTTACTTTGGGAGCAGTTCTGGGCACTCTAAGGCCATCTCCTTCCTTCCTCAGTTTTCAGTCTTTCGTGCTTCAACTTTCAGTGAATACCTACAGGGTGAAAGGGTCAAGGAGGATAGGAAATGTCTTCAGACATCTTAGGCCTAGGTTATAATGTAAATCCTCCTAGTCAAAGAGGAAAAATAGAGATGCTTATGCTAGAGAAAACCCAACAAAGTTAATATGTCTAATTCAAACAATGTATCACAATATAATATGTGGAAGGGACTTGACATGGGGTAGAGTTCAATTAATGAAATGTAGAAATCTTCACAGGAGAGATGACTCACTGGTTAAGAGTGCTCATTGATCTTACAAGAACCTTAATTGAGCTCCCATTACCCACATCATGTGACTCGCAGGTACTTACAAATCTAGGGATCCAAAATTCTCTTTTGTCTCCTTCATCATTTGCATTCATGTTCACATACACCTCAGTGCACATGTGTTCTCTTTCTCTCTCTCTCTCTCTCTCTCTCTCTCTCTCTCTCTCTCTCTCT
>LOEQ01004334.1:66372-84636 GCA_001685075.1 Bramus lutescens | reverse complement strand
TATCTATCTATCTATCTATCTATCATCTATCTATCTATCTATATATCATCTATCGATCGATCATCTAAGTATCTATCAGTCTTTCTATCTAGATATTTTTCATTGCTATTTCTCTCCGTCTCTCCCCAACTCATCCATCACAATACCTAGTGTTCCCGTCCCCAGTCCTTTTCCCCCTATTCTCTCCTTTTATCCAAGAAATCTATTTTCTCTTCCCAAGGTAATTCATGCTCTTTTCTTTGAGTCCTTCTTTTACCCATCTTCTCTGAGGATGTGGATTTTAACCTGGTTATCCTTTCCTTTATATCTTATAATCACTTATATGTTTTTAATAGAATTTATGGCTGTTTTTCTTACTACTGAGAATTATAAGTTTTTCTCAATTTTTATTTTATACTAAAAAATCTAACATTGTATTTTAAACATTTAATTCCCTTTCATTATCTACTCCCAGACTCACTCTATTCCATTCCTACCCATGTTTTGTTCCTATTAAATTTTAACTTATGGAATCCCATTGGAAACTGCCTTTATACTCTTATTTGTGTGACTACCACTGCTCTGTGTTAGATCAAACAGAATAGTAAAGAAAATTGAATTTCTCTTGCCAATAGCACCTCATTATGGAGAGGTACTTAATGTCCACCTCTCATATCCATGTTGGGATTTTTTTCTAGATTGAGCTTGTAGATCAGGTGGGTACTGTCATGTCTGCTTAAAGTTCACATGTTCAACAATAATGTTGTGTATGGAAAACACTGTGTTCTTATAGACATTTCCAAACAAATAAATAAATAGATAGATAAAATGAAGAAGACTCTGACTATTGTAATCTTCCTTTCTCCTATTCTGCAATGATTATTAAACCCATTGTATCGGGTAAATAATAAAGATGTCCCATTAGAGATGAGGAACCTGCAATCAAGTATTCTAAGTACCTTGACTAGTTGTGAGTTACTAAGCTCATTGCTACCTACTGCAAAGATAAGTTTCTTTAATGAGGTTTATTCTAAGGGTATAAGTCATTAAGAACCAGTTTTATATTATGTTCCATTGGCAGAGTTGTATTAGTACACTCTCCCTTAGAACCTATAACTGGCTTTCTTACAAGATCTTGGCCCTGACAACTATGGCAAGTATGTATTCTATATTGTAAAAGAGGCCTTAAATTCAATCAGAAAGTGACTGGTTATTACTATGACATCTGCACCAGTATTTCCTCAGTGGGCATATTGTACCAGTGACAGGAATGTCATCACTGTAGATAAGAGTTTTCACCTGAATAAGACTGATGATGAATTTTCTCCTCCAATATTATGATTACCACTTTCCAGAACTATGAAAAGGAGTCAGTATAGATAAAACTTCCAGGTCATCAAATGCTATGGAATAATTGTCTTGTAAAAAAAAAACCTGTAAAATTTTGTCACTTGTATTGGTTTAATAAAATGCCGATTGGTCAGTAGCCAGACCAGAAGTATAGTTGGGGCAACTAGACTAGAATTCTGGGAGGAAGAAAGGCAGAGATGCATATGTAAATCAGAAACAAAGGAAGCAAGGTGAAAATGCCATACTGAGAAAAGGTACCAAGCCACATGGCTAAATATAGATAAGAATTATTGGTTAATATAAGTTGTAAGAACTAGTTAGCAATAAGCCTGAGCAATAGGCCAAACAGTTTATATTAATATAAGCCTTTGTATGTTTTTTTGGACTGAATAACTGTGGTACCAATTGGTATAAAAATTTCTGTTTACAATCAACAAGTATTATTACCTTGTTTTCGAGCATAAACCTGGCTTTTTTTATGCTTTGACTTGCTGCCAAGAAGTTTTATTAGGAATTTTTGGGTATTTCTACTACTAAAACAAATTATTTTTCCTTATAGATTATCTCTTGTATTATCAATCCATTTGTCTTAATGACAACAACAGAAATACTTGGCTATAAATCATATAAATATACATGGTTATGTCAAGTTACCAGATTGACGAATGCCACAGAACTATTCAAAAAGAAATAATTGAATTGGAAAGCATTCACTGTTAAAATGGCTTCCATTGTAAGCAATTCTGCTAGTAGATATGATGTTTATATCTTAGCCAAAACCAGAGCCTTAGTGCATTCTGAAGGATGGTAGGCAGCCAGCATCTGTTTCGGGAAGCAACCATGGAGAAGACAGAGCCAGATCACCACCACACTTGAGAAAATGCAGGGGCCACAGAAATGGCTGTTCCAAAATATCTTTTTTGAAACAATCTTATCTTTTTCTTTAGAATGCTTTATTTTAATTGCTACAGAAATTAGAAAAGAACAGACTAAGTTGTTGAGAACTGCTTGATGTCAGTGAGTACAAAAAAGAAAATCTTAAACAGCATTTAAATGTGCTACAACAAACTAGAAATAAAAAGAATGAGACAACTTCTGTTTAATATACTTCCAAAAGGACTGCTAATGTTGTTTTTTACATGCATGAGAATGATTCTATTGTGACACAATCCAACAGGGAAAAATGGCCACTGGATGTAAATTGCTTGTACTTTGCAGTGAGTACTAATTAAGTTACAATTGTAAAATTAGTGTGCAAAGTGGATTATCATCCCTCTTTCCTTTAAATGATTGAAACATGATTGTTTGCAATCTAAGTTTATAGTCAAGAAAAGCTTCTGTAAAGATAAGTTTGCATGACTTTTTGAGTAAAGAATTTAATCAATGTTGACAAGAAAAATATCCAGGCAAGCATGATTTCAATTTAAAGGGCACCAAAGGCAGAGTCATATTTGTCTTTCAGAAGTATTATCTGAAACCTCAAATTTTCAATTTTATTAAAAACTGAAAAAGAATACTTAATATATTTAGGTTCTGTAAACTTAGTTGAAACAAAATGATAATCATAACTGTTTTAACTCTTTGGATATAACCAAACCCAAACATGTAGCAAGTTCTTTTGTTAAATAGTTTGATCTACAGAGCTGTGCTATCCTGAGGGTTGTAATACAATCTGTTAAAGACATGTTAGTAATTTGCATGTTGTAACTAACTGAAACTTCCACAACATTTAGTGAAGGAGTAACTGCTATCATCTTCAATTTGGATGACATTTAAGACACATTGAGAAGAAAGTTGTCTTTAGGCACAAAGAAACTTGACATGAGAGTCCAATGCATAATTAAATGGGGAGACGCATTTGTAACACTGCTAGATTGCTATTGATCCCTTTAAGAACATTTATAAAGGAACACTTCTGTAGGAAACAGTGACCATTGAAATCATTAACATCATCCTTGATCCCACAGCCACTCGGATTTATTCTTAATATATTTGGAAGTAATTTTTGCAGTCAGAAATGTTCCTCCTTTTTTGGACTCAGCCACAATCTATCTCAGGACCTTTAGAGTAGATACTACTTGTGGTTTGTCATTCCTATTGAACTTGAGACCTAACAACCACCTCCCCCATTTGGGCTGTATGATTCAATATCTTGACTCAAGTTTTCTTCCATTCAGATTTCAGTTCCAAGATTTGAAAGCTTCTGTAAAGTAATGAAAATTTTGAGACTTTCAAGGATAATTAACCTCAGCAGTATTTCTATACCTGGAACATGGTAAGAACTGAGGAATACTTAACTTTTGATATTTCTATTAACATATTAACATTAGTTAATAGTAATGATTAAAACCAGAAAAAGTTGCTTCTACCTTTAAACCTTTAAATTCTCTGCTAGCATTGTAAGATGAGATCACCAAGTCCAGCTGGACTGATCTTTTCTAATGACAAATTCCTTCACAGAACCTATATGCAAAGAGACAGATTCTTCCACTTCTGTGTATACATTCCCTGTCTCTCAAGATATGTCCTTTTGCCTTTCCCAATAATAGGTTCTTTAACCTAATTTTGAATGGTTTACTGACTCCTAGATAAAAACATTAAAGGAACCTAAGAAATCCTGGATCCTGGATCCATTCCATCATAGAGTGCTGGCAGGATAAGAGTCTGCTGTTTTCTGAAAGAATGAAGACTACAGCTGTCTTCTTTCTTAATCTCTCATTTTTTGCATATTTTCTTTGGAAAAAATTACATATTTTAGATGGTGTGTGATATTTTATAAAATTGTTTAACCCACAGTATGGCTTTAGTTAGCCAGAAGAATATGTTGGCTTGATTCCACATGATATGCCTAACCGTTGTGAGGGAACAGTGTCAACCTCTAGTGCGTTGTGGTCCCTGGGTTAGGTTCTCGTGCAAATCAGGACACAGGGGATGCAGAGTGTGAACAACTGCATAGCAAGCTTTATTTTGTATGGCTTTTATACAGACTAAAAAGCATTACCTCAACTCTGAAACTGCCCTTTACTCACATACATGATTATGAGAAACTCTCGCCTCTCCTTGCAAGAGAGGCAATTAATCAATTAATAACAATAATAAAAAATTAAAAGAAGTACATAGAAACAAGGTGAAAATTATACAGAAGCAAAGCACTCCTTTGTAACTGGTAAAGCGTGAAGAGCTGAGCCCAAAGGCCACTTCCTTATCCAGGGTACAGATTCTGATAGAACGTGTGAGAAATGGGCAGAGAAAGTTTGCTTTCATCTATGCTTGGTTTGCCAAGCAACCGTTTCCCAACTTCATCTCATCTGTCCCAGGAGGAGCCTGCACTCTAAGCCAGTTCTGTGTCTCCACAGAACAGTTCATTTGATCTGCTGTGAACGACATACAAAAAGGATTTAATGAGTACAAATGAGCTATTTCCTTGTTCACTGTTACAATTTTTCATTGTGCCTGATAACTGTAGCATATTTCAAAATTATTTAATAAATCAACATTAACTAAACTTAAATTTTAAGTAGTATTTTCTCCCAAAGTTATAGAAAATGTATAATTTTTATGTGCCTACATTTTTGTATATATTCGTATGCATCTGTGTATGCATAAAGAACCATTCATGAGTGTGGATGCATAAATACACACGCCAGAGACTGAAGTCAGATGTCGTTCTCAAACACCTCCCACCTTATTTATTGAGACATGGTCACTCACAGAACCTAGCACTCAATGATTCAGTTATACTGGACATCTAGTAAGCACTAATTACCCTTCTGTCTCCACATGACAGACCTGGGATTTCCTGGCCCAGATTTTTCAGTTGGGCATACAGGATCAAGACTTAGGTCCTCTTGCTTACATTGAAAGTATTTTACCAAATGATCTGTTTCCTCAATTCCTTAAATTCTTATGAAATATTATAAAGTAACCTTTAACTGTGTTCCAATGCTTTATTAAACTACATTTACTTTGATTAGCTTCACTACTTCTAAAGTGAGCTTGGGAAAACATTCTCTATTGCAGGCATTTTTGTTCAAAATGAATCTGTTTTAAACAGTTACATTTCCTACTATCATATTAAAAACTTGTATTTTATTAAAAAGAAAAAGGAAGTATGGACAGCAGAAAAGTCTGACAATTTAATAGCACTTAGTGCAAGTTTGACTTTAGTAGTCAATGTCGACTTATGTTTATATAATGATAACAGTTGCTTAATATGCAATGAATATTTTTTAGAGTTATGTTATGGAATAGTCTTTTTGTACACTATGAAGATATGTTATTCTCATTGTTTTAATAAAAAGTTAATGGCCAATAACTAGGCAGGAATAGGTTAGGTGGGACTTGTGGACAGGGAAAAAGAGAAAACAGAGATGTAAAAGGGAGATGCAGGGAGAATCAAGTTGAACATGCCACGGTAAAAATAAGGTACTACCACATGGTAGAGTATAGATAAAAGTATGGGTAATTTAAGTAGTAGTAGGTAGTTAGTAGTAAGCCTAAGCTATAGGCCAATAATTTATAATTAAGAACAAGTCTCTCTGTGTTTATTTGGGAGTTCAATGATGGGACAGAAAAGTGAACCACCAGAGTTAAAGCAATCCACTTAAACAACATACAGTAGGTACCTGACTAAAGAGCTTTAATAAAATAAATGAGTGCTGCCAGAAATAATTTATCAGTTTTAAAATATTTTTCTAATAACATTAAGGTTTTGTTTTTTCTAAAATAATATTCTATTGACTATTTATAATTTCATAAAATATACCCCAATCACACTTGCTTTTTATCCTTCACAGATCCACCTTCCTACCCTTATGTATTCACCTAAAATTGAAAAGAAAGTATACCAAATCTGATTTATTTCAACCACATACTCATTGGAGCATGGTCAAACTCCCACAGGTGAGCCCCTTAAAGTGAGTTCTTCCTCACTCTCCCTACTGTGAAGAGCTGAACTTTAGAATATTTATCACAATTTAAAGGACTCTCTATAATACCCTGTCTTCCTGTCTAGATTTTTTTAGGATGTAGGGTTGTTATAGAAGCCTTCAATGTCTCCCATTCTCATTTATGAGACCTCAATCAATGATATCACTGCAAAAGAAGTTTTCTTCCCGTAATAGCCAGTGGCAGCATGGATCATGAACTTCCACATGGTTTTTGGCAGCAGCACAGAGCATGGAGACCAACATGGCCTTAGGTGTTAACCCAGGATTCATGCTGCTTCTGGAGGGAATGTTGATGTCCATTATTCATCTTGCCACTGAAGGTCAAGACGGTTTGATGTTTAAATTTAGATATGATTGATTAAAGCCTTGTAGATGACCCTGAGAGTCAACTTTCTGCCATGGCAAGAGCACCCAGAAATCATATTTTAAAACAAGAGAAATCTGATGTTTCTCAATGATGGAGGTCTTGATCTTGGGTAGTTAGCCTGTCTGGGCCTATGCAAGATCAATGCATGATATCCTAAAAGTTATGGTGAAGCTGTTGATCATATGAAGATTGGCATGTTGTTTTATATTCCTGTTGCTATAGTAAAATATCACCAAAAATCAACTCAAATGACCAAGGATTTATTTCAACACAGAGTTCAAGAGAAGAGCTCACCGTGACAGGGAACTCAAGGATGCAGGTGGTTGGAGACTCATTGCATTCATAGTCAGGAAGCAGAGAGAGGAATGGATGCTTGTGATCACCTCATTTTCTCCATTTTATACACTTTAACATCCCTGTCCAAGGAAGGATACTGTCCAGAGTTAAGATAAAATTCCCCATATCAATAAACCTAATCAGCTTCACAGGCATACCTGAATGCTTATATAATAGTTGATAAGATTCTGTCAAACTGACAGTTAACACTAACCTTTGCTGGTGAGAATTACAAACTGAAAAAAGAAAAATAAATGTCATGTAATCCTCATTGAATATTTATTGTCTCTATGACTTAAAACAACTCATTGGGACCCAATTCTTAAAGTTTCTACCACTTTTAAGAAAGGCCAAATTGAAGACTAATTATTAATTCATCTGTCTGCATGAATGGCATGCTCATGAAATCCCAAATGTTTTTCTTTGAACAAAGAATTCACAGATATGAAAAACTACTATGTAGGCTAGTCTATGTTCTAGGCCCTAAATGTGAACACATAAGGAAACAGATAAAAGTCAGAAATGAGCTTTAATCTTACAATGCAACTAATAGATAGCTGTGAACATAATAATTAAAATTCATCTATGAAATTGTTGCACACATGATAAAATGCCTATAAAGACATTGCTAACATGAGGTTAAAAGATAGAAAAATTAAAGTTTCAGTGCTTAGTTACAAAAAAATTAATGAATTCATGTTCTTAGGGCAGATAATCTTTCAGGTATATTTAAAATCCAAAAATACAATTATTTAAAGTCACCTGTGATATGCATGAGCCTAATCAATGAGAATAATGCTGACCATTCTATCAGGACTTTACATCTGGTTCTGAGTAGAGCTTGCTTTATTTTATATTCCATTTTCATTTCTGAGCTTCATAGATGATCAGTTTTGTTCTTTCACTTCACTATTTAAATGTTTATTAAGCACAGATTTTCATTAGGTAAAAGATTAATGAGTCTCAAATCATGAAATGCTGATGTTTACAGGAAAAACTTTTTAGTGTAAATATAATTTCCTATTATAGCACTAAGATTATCACAGACATACAACAGGGGAAACAGTGGGAGGGAAGGAAAAGCTCAGTGCCAGAGTAGGGTCTCAGCATCTGCAGAACAGACTCATGCTGGACAGCTGAATTATTGACTGTTGTAGCTTTGATCTATAATGGGAAGGGCATCAGAATTGATCAAAACACCTTACACATGTGGGAGGAAGAACACGACATTTACAAGGATTCAAGAGATTAGAGACTGTACCCAAGACCATTCCCTTTCTCAAAGTTTATAACCTTAACTACATTTTTGAATATTGTCTTTGTCATGTACATTGACATATTCACATGATCCAGAATTATTATGTAGGCATTTGGAGGTACTGTATTCTGTCAGGTTTGCTTATAGTAGATTCAGATCCTTATTGTACAAGCTCTTTATTTACATTATGCAATAGTAACAAACAACTAAAGTCATTCTTTCCTTCACATAAAAAAATTCTCCCACATGAAAAGTATGACCTGCATGATTTCCTGTTCTTGTCGCTTGTTTTAGAAAGAGTCTTTATCCCCCTGAAAGGAAGAGTTCCAACTTCAAACCCACTATAATCCTGGAAAATATACCACATTTTCAAAAGTCCCTTTAAATATTTGGGGCCCACAAGAAAGCAGCAGCTGCATTCATACACAGCCTTCATGTCAATGTTCAGAGATTTTTTAAATGTTTGTATGTATCTATTTTATGTGCACGATTAATTTACCATTTGTTTGCATATACACCACGGGCATTCCTAATGTATTCCTAATGCCCATGAGGTAAGAAGAGGAAAGCAAGTCTCCTGAAACTGGAGTTATAGATGGTAGTGAGCCATTGTGTGCATTACAGAAATCAAATCTGAATCCTTTGTAAAGCAAAAGTGATCTTAATTACTTTATCACTTAATTAGTGATACTTAATTACTTTTAAACCCTAATATCTATATTTTAGAACCATGAGTAAAATCAGCCACTACTTGGAAATATTAGAGTACAGAGAAATTGGAGCTTATTTAAGTAGCTAAATTAAACTCATAGGAATTCATAATATATTGCCCTTTATATGTAAAAAAGAGATAGAAAATTAGGTCATAGCTATTTAAAGAGGAGTAAAGCTCTTTCCAATGAGTTGATTTCAGTTCATCTCAGTTCCATAGTCATTTATCAAGTATCATTGGTATCTTCTGAAATAATCTTCATCAAAAGTTTTTGGAAGAAATGATCACAAATAATTTCATTTGCCATAATTGTGAAATCATAGGCTAATCAGGACTGTGAAAGCCTCTAGTAGTTTTTTTGTAGAAGTTATGATTGAGAACCCTTTCTTGAATTATCATCTGAGCAAAACATTACTGAATGACCTTTAGTGGAGTTTAGGTGGGAAAATCATTCTAAATTGGAGAAATAGAAAAATAAAAATTACCGTGGTCCTGTACACTGAGTTCATATTGTATGTCACAGGATATTCTTCTGAGCATCAATAATGGCTTTACTGTGGATCAGTGGTTATTATGTGCTAGCTCCCTTCTTACACAATTTATGGGTTCTTCACTTTAACAGCACAATGATTCTTGGTGTGGGTACTATGAATTCATTAGTTCAGTGAACTGAAAGAGGTAAACATAAAGTGATTTGGGAACAGTGTAGCACACCTAGTATCTTATGCTGTGGGACAATGGTCTTGTACCCTGTAAAGATTTGTCATTTGTATTGGTTTAATAAAATGCTGATTGGCCAGCAGCCAGGCAGGAAGTATAGGCGAAGCAACCAGAACAGGAGAATTCTGGGAAGATGAAAGGCTCAGTGTGCAGTCATCACCCAGAAACAAAGGAAGCAATTTGAGGATGCCACATTGACAAAAAAAGGTATCAAGTTGTGGCTAACACAGACAATAATTATGGGTTAATGTATGATATAAGAGTTAGATAAAAATAAGAAACCTGAGCTAATAGGTCAACCACTTTATAATTAATGTAGGCCTATGTGTTTCTTTGGAACAGAACTGATGAGGAGCCTGGCGGGACAGATACCTCTGCTAACAATCTGATGCCATGAAATTCTAGGAGCAGAGAAGTGAACAGCACACACTGCACAGAGCTTAGAGGAAAATGGAGGGGACTCTAAGCCAAGGAATAGTAACGGGAACTCGGGTTAAAGAATTGACTAAGACAGTGACTACATGCAATTCTTGGATTGGAACCAAATGATGAGTCTCAAGATCAAGTTGCAATGCAAGTCATTGTGAAAATTTCATATTGTGTTACTTTTGTGGATGGTATTGTACAGGAAAAGGACTAGGAATGGATGCCAGTTCAGAGACAAAAACCCTGATTCAGTTAAGGGTGACAACAAGGTCGAAAGGTGAACAAAATTTGCCAAAAGGGAAAATGTTTAAGATGAAAAATAACAGAAAGTGATAATATTCTTATTTATGGGGATGAATAGGAGAGGAGGAACAATTGTCAACAAATTAGTTGTCATGATTTTAGCACTTTTTAAAATATGTAACTCTGCAATGGTGGGGAGAAAAAGAGCCCATGGTGTACAGATTACTCAGAGCTGCACACTGAGGATCCAAGCTTAGTCATGAGACAGAGGGATTGTACTGTTTATGTTGTCTAAGTTCTGCTGTGTTTCACCTTCTCATGAATGATTTTCAGTCACCACAATTCTCAATGTCCGAAGACAGAAAATTGAGTTGCCATGCTTGGCTTGTGTTACATTACTAGCTTTGACCACATGATGGCAGCAGTGTCTCACAATTTCTCCTACATTTTTTCCCCCATTCAAATGAATAGTTTTTGGAATACCAGACATTTAGACTGACAGAAATTGTTCCCTGAAATTTTTAGATTTTGTTTGAGTGGTAACGCAAAAATTAATTTGATAGCCCTTAACAACCAGTCTCAGGCTATTTTATGTACAAATGTTGAAACTGCTGAAAAATACTCATTGATCTAAGAAAATGTTTTTAAGTACATTGAAAAATACAAATATAAGCCATTAAAGAACAAAGTTATTTCTCATAGTGACTGATTTAAGGTAGACTTTGTAAATTAGGATTGTTTTCCTCTAAAATTAAGTAGTCACTTATAAGCAGATAGTGCTACATTCTACTGTGTGTATGTGCATTTTTGCAAAGCTCAGTGCATATTGCCAAAATCTAGTTCTGATCTGAGACAACGATAATTTAAAATAGCATAATAATGAAGCAATAGCCACACAGTTCTTTCTTTTGCTGTGCCTTCACAGACCTTAGATCATGTGATGATGAATGACCAACTAAATCCCTATTGTAGGGAAAGTGTTAATGCTTGACAGTCTCAGAACTATAGCAGAAGCTATCACCCCATTATTACCTCCTCCCACGCCTTTATACCACCCTGGATATATCTTTGTTCTTTAACACTGACCCTCTCTCTAGTCAAGATCCCAAGTGTGTTAGAATGCTTTTACATTGCTGACACAACAGACACACAAGTTCTTGGATATTTTTGAGACATTCCAAGCATTCTAAAGAGACTTCTCAATTCTATGATTTATAATGTCTCCCCCTGCCTCACAGAATACCTCTTATTGTTTTCATCCAGTGTGCAAACCTCTGGAATAATCTCTCTTGCACTGATACCGCTCAGTTCCCTACTCAGCTTCTGGGAACACAAAATCCTGATCTTAAACTACATTTTCAGGTTAAGGCATTGTTTTGAAGGTGATTTGACATAACTGCATTTATTCTTTTTAATTTTATATTTAATCATGCATATTTGGTGTGTATTTTGTGAATGTAGAAGGGTCATGTCTGAGGAGCGCAAAGCTCTATAGATGCCCGATGTTGAATAATCTGGTGCTGGAGCTGTGAGTTCTGAAAGAGTATGATGTGCTCTAAAAATGCCTTTTCCATCTCTCTAGTTCACAATAATTTTCTGTGACAATCTCAATGTAGTCTTGATCTCACAGTACCTCTTCCTTAGCTTCCAGAAAGCTAGGATTGCAAGCATGTGCCGTGATGCATTCTTAAACTTCTAGTTCCTAGTTTCTCCTGCAGTTCTTCAGAAGGATGCTATGTTGAGTTCATTCATTTGATAAATTAATGGATAGTTAGTCATCTTTTTAGCTCATTACATTTCTCACCAAACCAGCATTCCTCTCTTTCATTAGCACTGCTCCCCATTGTTCCTCTACATCTTTTACCCTTCAACTCCACGATTTAATTTTCTCTATTCCACTTGTATCTTCCTATAAATACCAGCTTTATTTTTCTATGTCAGACCTCTCTACAGAGCTGGTTTTATCAATACACCTGAATTATTGATGGTTTCCAGTCTTACTTCCTGATGATAAGAATGACCATCCAGGCTTAGCTTGCTTAAGGAAGAGAACTGTGAGCCATCCCTGATGCCATTCTATCCTTTGCAACTTTTGCCAAAATCCAATCTTTCAATAGGCCTTATTAAATCTATTTTAAATTGAGCTCTGTCTTCAACGTTATTGTTTGACTCAATTTAGAATTCCTCAATTGTATTAATAATCCCCATAGCCCTGTCTCTCCTTTCCAGATAATTCCTTAATTGTATAATAGTTTATTAGAAAAGAATTCACTGAATTAATTCATTTTGATTTCCAGTAGCCACTTTGACTATTTTACTTATAGCTGTGAAATGATGAACATCTATTTGCCGACAATTTTTTTTTATTGAACATGGAGAAGAAAAGGTGCTGTTGACCTGGAAGCTTCCTCTCTGCTGGTCAGCTGTCATAGTCCTGGGAGTGCTCTATAAGGCTCCTAGATTACTCTGTAATGGTAAGAGGGTTACCATTCTTATGCAGCTACGGACACTGCAAACTTCTTCATCTGACAAACATTTCCACTATCACCAGGTGGCACAGATATTTTGAGAGTAGCCAATTATTTTCTGCTGACCTTAACGCCTAGTACACAAAATGAAACCCATACCTGACACTGAATTTGGCCAAAAATGTGACTAGGGAATCCACAGGTCCTAAGGGAGAATTTAAGATTTTTATTCTGCTAAAAGGATACTAAACTTAACCAACACTCAATAGTTTAATCATTAGATTAGTGACTCTCTCAATCCTCATCAGAGTAGCTCTATTGAAGTAGATAGTGAGTAGCACAGAGACCCATACCTGATTAAAGTGGAGAGATTGTAAGATTGCATCTGTATAATCCCTCATCTTTTCAAGTCTCAGAATTTATTGCAGAAGAGGGATAAAAGGAGCATAAGGTTCAGAGGCAGTGAATGAATACAACAAAACTCTTTTATGGGTGTAAAAAAAAGGGAAATTCTTATATGTACCCACAGAGACTGTGACAGTATGCACAAGTCCTACGAACACTCAAGACAGATGAATATCATAAGTTCCAGGTAAGGCTTAATTTTCTAAACTTTATGTTTAGAATGTAGTTACAGTTTTATACCTTGAGAAAATTTCCCTAGTTTAGAAATGTCATAAATGTAACTACATTAGCGCTTTGCTATCAGGAAAAAACTCCTTGTGAATATATCAGCTGTAGTCACTACAAAGTTTTAAGAACTGTAAGGACACTAAGCGTTGGCTTCACATAGCTAACTTTTATTTTAGATTAAATTTAGATTACAATTTTATGAACTTATTTTTTATGTGTATTTTACACTCATAAGTAAAAACACACATACCACCAAAAAGCTGGAGTTCCACAAGTTAATGGATTCTACTAAGCATCTCCTCTTCGCTTCTTTTTCTTCTTCCCTACTTACAGCCAGTGCCTTTTGTCATCAGTAACATATTTTCTGCTTTTGTTCTTGTTTTTCAAAGGCCTATGCATTTCACCAAACTCAGACAAAGCACATGGCCCCAGGAAGCTTTTCTAGACATCTCAATGAGATATATTGGTCTCTACCTCCCATCATCTTACATTATAATGCTGCCCATGGAATGCTTTTCCATCTCATAATACCTTGAGTTGCTGATACCAGGCAGTATGGAATTCAATTTGACATTCTCTAAGGCTCACAATGCTCTCATGTACTCAATATGTTTCCTACAATATCTTCTAACCCATTCTGTGTACAACAGACTAAAATTACCTGAGTAAACAGACTCCAGGAATAGTAATCCTAGACACATGTTTGTTTGAGCTAAAGATGCTCTGATCACTGCTCTACACTTCTAGCAGTCATTATTCCCCAGAACATAGCTATGAACTTTAAGAACAGAAAACATATTTAAAATTAATGAAATTAATTTAAAATTAATGAAAGCAATAGATATTGTGCCTGATTGTGCAGCAGGCCCAGTATTTGAGTCAGCATACATCAGTTTAAAAAGACAAGTTTACCCTTGACCTAAGAATGGAAAAGGAAAATGTGGCACAATGGAGTACTACACAGCAGAAAAAAGAACATGATGTCTTTAAATTTTCAGGAAAATGGATGGAGCTAGAAAACATCATTTTTAGTGAGGCAACCCAGACACAGAAAGAAAATTATCACATGTACTTACTTATAGGTGGTTTTTCAAACAAAGAAAACCACCCCACAAGTCACAATTCCATAGAAATTAGACAACAATGAGGACACTAAGAGAGACATACATAAATCTAATCTACATGGGAAGTAGAAAAAGACAAGATCACCTGAGTAAATTGGGAGCATGGGGACTTTGAGGGAGGGTTGAAGGGGAGGGACAGGCAGGGAGTGGCACAGAGAAAAATGTAGAGCTCAATAAAAATCAATAAAATAAATGAAATAAAATGTTGACATCAATGGTTAAGAAACATTGTTAACATTAAAGTAAAGAATTAATAAGTTAGTCTTCTAGTTTCTTCTGACAACTCTTAATTTGCTTTAGGCCTACATAGTACCCTGTAAGGAGGAGTGGGCCAGCAATATTGGAAGCAGCCTCAATGACAAGATTGTGAAATGCTAGTACTAAGATAAGATTCAGACTAAATAACAGTATGGATTGTACGTTGGGCCCTTCTGTTGGAGACTAACCAATATTATGCATGTCAGTAAAAGCTGTGAGTTTCGTTTTAGTAAAAATGAAGTAAACATCAACACGGGATGAACAAGCCACCAAAGCAAAACTTTGTAGCTCTAAAATTGTTCACCATCAGCTAAGTGACTGCAGTAATCACAACAGTATAGAATCTCAGGGTTTGCAGCACCTGATAAGTGCAGCACTGCACAGAGCTGAGAACACCAAGATGTATTAGGATTCTTTCTGAGGAAATACTAATTACATAATGACACAGAAAGTATTTCTATATAATGAGAAAAATATTCTGCTTTTATTTATATATAATTGTGAAATGTCAGGAAGTAAAAATTCTGACTTTTTGAAACATTGAATTCGGTCTTGCATTAGATAGATATGATTGGGGAAACATTTATTCAAATAGAATAATTTGAAAAACATTTTTCTCTCTTGGGGTCATTTTGGTTTTCTAAGGTAAGAGTTAATTATCATTCCTACCCAGTCATCTTGCTCATTTCTTTGTTTTGTTAGTCTGTTTGATTGAGATAGGGCTTTGTTATGTTATCCATGCCTGTCTCAAACTAGTGAGCTCAAGTAATCCTCCTCATCTTCCCAAAGACTGGTAGAAGAGGTGAAAAAACATACATGGTTGAGATTGATTTCCCAGTAAATACAGTTTGAGAATTTAATGATGAGAACTGTGTCATCACATACCTGACATCAGGAAAGTCGTAAGTTTTTCTGTAAGACTTTTTTTTACATTAATATTGGTCAAACCTAATTTTTATAGGTAATCGGTGTGATATAATTGATTTATGAGACTCAACATTAATTCTAATTTTAGAACCATTAGAATAAATACCGTACATGTTGTAACGATATTAAATGCGGGTATTTGAGTGAGAGTGAATGAGAGAGCGAGAGAGACAGAGAGAGAGAGAGAGAGAGAGAGAGAGAGAGAGTTCTTTGGCTTTTATAACCTTTCTACTCCCTTTTCCTTGGTGTTCCTTGATCCTTGGGAGCAGGAATTATATCCATTGAGGGTGCATTCATCAACCATAATACCATAGCAATATGGCTACTCACAGAAGATATGAATAATGGCAATGCCCCCTAAAGTGGAAATTGAAATTTTCATGAGGTCAGACCCCAAGTAAAACAGTCATATGCACCTAATGACCACTGAGAAGGAAAATTAACATTACCCAGGAATGAACTCTCTAATGTATTATGAAATACAAAGTAATTGTCCCTAAAACTATATACATCCAAGCTACACCAAAATGACTCAGCAGGTTGTAGTTATACATTTATAAGCATATGTTACAAAATAATCAAAGAAAGATAGAAAATCAATATGAGTGGGGTACATGTGAGGGATTGGAGGAAGGATACAAATAGGGAGAGGTGATATGATTATATTTTTATTTATTTTAAAAATTAATAATGTTACTCACCACAAGAAAAGCAAGAAGAGAGGGAAGGATGGTGAGAGAGGGATACACACACATACACTCACATAAGCGCACACACACACACACACACACACACACACACACAGAGATAGAGACCAAAATGTTGATTTGATGTCAAACTTAGTATCCACAGTTTCTCTTTCCATACACTAATGGTGTAACAATAGTCAAGTAGTATGTTTACTCTGGTAGGCTCTACTGCACATACAAGATGAGAACCTTAAACACAATAAGTTACATCATGATTCTAGGTCTGATATTGGAAAGAGCACAACAGTGTATTCAACTTGTAGGGAATCCTGTTATTCGCCAATAGTGACAGTATACAGCAGAAATGATGATACCGATTTCTGAATTTTGATTTGAAAGGTGTACTCTGTTTACTAAAGGTTTGGTTTATTGAACACTGACAATGAGTTAGATAGTATAGACTTGTCAATTCTTTTTTTACTTAATCTCATAACTCTCTATATAGATATGTATAATTGTTAGAAGATATTTGGTAGGAATCTACAAGGATGACACCAGTTAAGACTCCTAGCAATAGCTGATACATAGACTGAACTCACCATCTTTTGTGACCAGATCGGTGCCTAGCCTAATTGTCATCAGAGAGTTATCATCATCATCTAGGAACTGATGGAGAAAGATGCAGGCGAGCGTTAGAGGGAGCTCAGGGAATTTTATAGAAGAAGAGGAAAAAGGTTGTAGAAGCCAACGGGGCTAAAGATGCCACAGGAAAACTCAGAGAATCAACTAACATGAGCTCATAGGTGCTCATGAAGACTAAACCAACAACCAGGGAGCATGTATTGGACTGACCAAGCACATTGCATGTATGTTGTAGTTGTGTAGCTTGGTCCTCTTGTGGGATTCCTAAGAGGGGAACAGTGACTGTCTCTATGTCTTTTACTGGCTTTTTGGATCTTACTCCTCATATAACTACAGCTTTATATAAGGGGAGATGCTTAGTCTTACTGCAATTTCATATGCCACGTTTTGTTGATACTCATGGCAGACCTGCCCTTTCCTAAAACGAAATGGAGGAGTGGACTGGGGGATGGGAACAGAGTGAGGTATGAAGGAGGGTCTGGGAGAAGAGGAGGGAGGGGAAACTGCAATTGGGATGCAAAATAAATGAATAAATAATTTATTTTAAAAAAAGAAAAAATATATTTGGAAACATTTTATTATAGCAAAAGTTTGTGTCAATAATGTCCCAGCATTCTGTGAGTCTATGATTATATCTATTAGGAGAACATTCTGTTACATTTTCAATACAGTTAGTTTTTCACTTAAAAAATTAGATAAAGTTTTCATTTATGAAACATGTTATGAGGATTTTACACATTCAAACCTATATTATCAGGTTCAAAGTGTTGAGAAGTTAGATTTACAGCCACAGATTTTAGTAACAGAAACCATATTGAATGTATCCAAGTGTCCGATAAACTTTGGTCAATAATCTAAATGCACCCTCTGAGTTTGCATCATATCTGCAAAACCAGGACTGCTGTTATCATTTCACAAAATAAAAAGGTTAAATTTATTGGCCATCCTTTAAGGAAGTATTTATTGAACTCCCAAAATGTATTGGATTTTAGGCTAAAACGATTGACACAAACTAATTTTTAAAAAGAATCTGGCAGGTCAGCAGTGGCACACACCTTTAATCCCAACATTTGGGAGGCAGAGGCAGGTGAATCCTTGTGAGTTTGAGGCCAGCCTGTTCTACAAGAGCTAGGTACAGGACAGGCTGCAAAGTTACAAAGAAACCCTGTCTCAAAAAAACATA
>LOEQ01004334.1:27305-43550 GCA_001685075.1 Bramus lutescens | reverse complement strand
CTCCACAGATGCTCAATGAAGAAGCTGGGGACATCTCCTTGGACACCCGGGATTAATCTTATATTTAATTATCCAGACTCAGATTATCATTTTCCATTCATATTTGGTTTAATTTGTACCATTTGAAGAGTAGTAAAAATGTATCTTCTAGCTTCATCCTTTAAATATACCCACATATTTAATAAGCAACAAATAATTTGGAGGAAATAATATTTATGCATAGCATGTATATTTGAAAATTTATCAAATAATGTTATTAAAATATGAAATAAATAAGTTTTATTTGCATAAATATTTATTTCTTTTCAATGTAATTTTAAGAATTGATGGCTTTTCTCATACAGTAAAGGTGCAATCCTCGACTCAAAGAAGCACAAGTCTCTTTAAGGTGACAAACTCATTAAAGTGCTATTATTTGCAAGGAATTAACTCACTGCTTTGAAATGGTGCGCATCTTTCATTCTAGCACTCACAAGGTGTAGGCAGGTGGATCATTGAGTTTTAGGCCAATCTAGTCTATAAAGTGGGTTCCAAGACAGTTAGGACTACACAGAAAACCCTGTCTCAAAAAAAGAAAAAAATTAAACTCATGAACATATGAAAACAGTAATAACATTTGTTGCTGGAGAACATTTCTTTTCTTTTTTTTTCAAAGTACTTGAAGACTTTATTTCCAATTCCCCTCAAAACAGATTAATAGTTTCTGTGATCAAAATAAATGTAATTGACACCATCTTGAAGACTGGTTGAAGTAAAATGAATGATAATTTGAGATGAACAACCTAAGGTGATCAGGAAAGGACTTACAGATTCTGCTTTTATAAAAAAAAAACACACAGGAGGAATTACAGAAGGTCATGCTTGTTTGGGAAGCATCATTCATCACAATAGAATAGTAGTAGAACAATGGCAAAAGTAATAGAATAATAGTAGTAGACTAATAATAACCAATGATGGCCAATGAAGTAGAATGTCCCTGTAAGGACAGACTAGTTCCACACTATCAGATTATAGTTCTATCCTCACATGGAACATTTGCCTTTCTATGTTTGTAGGAATGTGCTGGAGAACATTTCTAACTATTTTCCAATTTTACGACATCCTATATAAGTCATATTTTGAAGCATAATGCTCATGTTGATGGTATTTTGGATGAGAATTTGTGGTGAAGCCCTATCCCCTTAGACCAAGTGAAGACACACAACTTGAAGTAGAATAAAATATCCTTCAACATGGTGCTCAATTGTTCAGGACCTTGATTTTCTATTTAAAGGCCTCTGGAATTCTGATTAATATGTTTCTACTGGACTAAGTCTAGCAGCTTTTCTGGACTTTCTTCTTTCTAAGCGTAAACATGATCATCATCCAGCTTCTTATTTTTTTTAAACTTAGATTGGCCCTGTCTCGTGTTTTATCTACTGTCAGCCTTCACCATCTCTAGGTTCAAAAGTCTGCAAATTGAACACACTGTGGATATATTGTATTTGAAAAGAAAATTCTATTAGTAATGAAAATGCATAAAATGTGTTCTCTTAACAATTTGATGTTTTTATTTATTATTGTGTGTGGTTTATACTGTTGTGCACATATGGAGGTCAGAGGATAACCTGTAAAGTTAGGTCTCCCCTTTCACCATGTCGATTCGAAGTCTTTAGGCTTGGGGGCCTTTCTCCATTCTGAGTTTCCTTGCTATTCCCAAATGATATCCTTGCAATTAATTTTTAAACATATAAATTTTAAAAAAATTAAATTTTTATTTTTTAAATTTTAAAAAAATTTAAATTTATATTTTAATATGTTTTTCTAAGTTATATGGAAACAATTTAAAGCATGCAGGAAATCAGCTCACACATATGTAAATATTTTGCCATTTTGTGTGAGAAATGTGAATTTCAAAGACATTGGTGTGCATAGGGAGACCTAGATTCAATCCCTTCTGTAAACCAAGGGACAAGTTAAAGTAAATTTCCACTTTTTGTGTATGTGCAATATATCGGTGTAATTTGCATCAAGTTTTTATTGTTATGAGTGAGGGAACAAATATGTAATGCTGAAGACGGATGAGCATTTGTGTGTATAAAGACTTGCATTCTTTGCTTTAAAGGAATACTTAATCATTGTTCAGATGAAATAAGTTATAATTTTCTGTCATTATCCTTAGAGTTCACAAATATAAGCTTTATACTGCAAGAGCTGAATTAAGTGTATATGAGATATTTTAATCAAAAATGTTCATTGTTTGGTTTCAGAATCATAATGAAATCACAACCAGTAAATATTTACATTTTGTCAAAGACAATATTTTTATTATTGTAGGAGACAGCCACAATAATTTAAATAGAAACAGACTTTACTTTCAATCATTATCATTTGCCATAATAGGACTCAATAGTATACCCTGAAGCAATACCTGGATTCAGGAAGAACCACAAACTAGATTACCCGAGTACCACCCAGGAACAGACCATCAAAAGGAAATACCAAGCATTTCAAACATTGTAGATAGGATCACCTGCCAGCACACTCACCAAGACAGCCCTAGAAATGTCAGCCAATTAAATAAAGGTCCTGATCCTTAAAAACCCTTCAGCTCAACTTTACTACTATAAAAACCCAACTCTAACTGAACTCTAGACTCTCCGTTTATTCCAACACGTTGGACATGCGGAGAATCCGAATTTGCAAAGTTTCATTAAAATAAAGGCTCTTGCTTTTACATATGGAACTCGGTCTCCTTGTTGGTTTTTTGGGGACTTCAAGGATCTGGGAATAACAATTATATTAATCTTAAACCCTACATAGTGTAGGTCTTATTATCATATTTACAGAAAAAGGGAATGACAGTCAAGAGTCAAGTTTACAAAACTTGCAAGAAACAGAACTAGATGAGGTTCTGAACCACAGAGGTCATACCTCATCCAGAAAATCACTTCCTTTCAATTGAAATACTAATGCTGATGAAGCCAAATTCAGAAAAAGGGAAATAAAATGCTATCAAATATTTTCTTTACTTCAAATTACTGAAGACTAATATCTTTTATTTCAAAGCTTCAGAAAATATGAAACAAATTATATCCATTGGTTGTCAATATGAAACATATTCGGACAATTGCTTATCTCCATATTCCAAATGTATCTAAGAGAGTCAAATAGGATGGTTTTAAAGATAAAACCAATAATGAAACTGGTGTCAACCAACTCATAAATCTTATTGAAATTATATATTTAAATTAAAGTGAATAATATTCTTCAGGAATAGGTATCAAATAAGTTAGGATAATGCAGAAAAAGTTTCCCATTTAAAAAAAAGTAAAAGAAGGTCTGAAAGTTCCATACATATACACAGACATGTGGTTACATCATTTTGAAAACATTGGTTTTGGGTATTAATAAACCCCACTTATTACTGAAAATCTATCGAACCTACTTAGTTATGAAGCCTATAGTTATATCAAGGACCAAATTGGTAAAATTACTCTAAAGGTTCAGTAATGGTACAAATACTTTGGCAATACCTGGCATCTCTCTTACAGGACTTAAAACATGATCAGAAAGAGGGAAATCTTGTCTAATTCTGGAAACATAGCCAACTACAAAGGACCAGTAAAGTTGAGAACATACAATCACTGCTTACTAAAACAGCACAATCCCTGAATACAGTCTAAATATCTGCACTTATGCCCACAGCTAAGTGCAGCACTGACACTTAATCAAGGAAATTTCAGTTCACAGCAGATAGAGATTACTACAGACAACCACAACCAATCAAAATCCACAGTCCCTATGCCTTCATTTACAAACAGCTCCTGTACTTAAGGCTCCATAACCATCACAGAAGAAGGTGTATAAGGACTGTAACAAGCAAAGGACAGAGGAGTTGGCAGTGAGATTGTGTCTCCTAGGAATATCAGAAGATAGATCCATAAACTAAAGATGTTCAAACATGAGGTGAAGAAAGATAACAGCAATAGACATGCTAAAGTGGACAAGGATAATATCAAGATGTCTCAACCATTCACAAACGCTACAGGCAACTAAGCAATGCTGCAATAGAAGAAATATCTCCAGGCAAGAGCACAGTAATTGTTTAACCAATGGCCAATTTTCAACTTTGAACAGAAACATGAAGTTGGCAACATACAAACTCTGAAGAAAATTAGGAATATATATTTTTAAGTACAGAATATATATACATACGTGCATGCACACACACACACACACACGTCATTGATTTAGAAGAGATCATGTGTTTGAAAGAGAGCAAGGAAGGGTATATTGAAGGGTTCAGATTTAAGAAAATGCAATTGGAGGAAATGGAGGAAATGAAGCAATTATATTATAATATTAAAACTACGAACTGTCAAGATCAATTATAATATATGTTTGTCTATATACATTAAAACCTTTGGCAATTTTATAAATTTTTGTCATGAATTTAATTCTTTTTTACCCCTCAGTAACTTTCACACCCCATAATTTTCCTGCTGGAACACTGTATTTCTGGGGAAAGCTTATTGGACAAAAGTCAACTTACTAGTGTCAACAGAATTGAAGGCAATGACATACCTCCTTTAAAGAGCATTAATTGTAAAAAAAACCTCTCAAGAAGGAGTTTTAATAATGTTAACTAAATATTAATTTCAATGTATAGATGATATTAAATGTTCTATCATCTCTAATGTCACTATAAAAATTTTACTCACAAATTCCAAACAATATCAATGTAAAAATGTGTGTAGTAATGTTACTGATTTGGTCTGTCTATAAAAGTAATCTGTATAGCAATCCTGTCTACAAATTCCTTTCCATTTTGATATTTAGTTATAATTATCAAATTGATGAGTTACTTCAGTTGAATATAATGAATATTCAGGTATAATGTCTGAAGGTATTCGAAGGTACTTTAGGAATTCATCTCCAATTTTCATTTATGCATACATCTTCTACTTCTTCCCTTTTTTCTTCCCTTTATTTATTTCTCTTCTATCTACTTATTTATTTATTTACTGCTAAGGACTTTAGTACAACCTGGATCTTCTTTGACCTCACATATGTGCTTCAAAGACAACTATTTGAATAAACTCTGCATTTACTATTACCAGCACAACAGTATGTGACCAGTAAAGATGTATATGCAATTCAAGATTCCCTTACCATTATAAAACCAACTTTAGATGATTAATTGAATGCCCTTTTATACAGGAAAAAGAATTATGAGAGGAAGGAAGACTAAAATTGTATTTTCAAAACTCTTCTTCAATTTAGTGAAAACTAAGTTTAAGTTTTCTTTAAATGACAACCTGAGAGGGTTTGGAAAGTCACCCAGAGAATATAGTAAATATTAAATGAATCATTATATTACTTCCACAGCACAAACTCAAATAAAATATGTGAAATTGTGATAATTCAGTTAAAAATGAATTTTTTCTGAGACCATTTAAAGACATTTTTATAAAAAATTGTAGCTACAAGAGAGGAGCCAAGTTTTGAGATTAGAACTATGTGACCTTGACTTAATAAAATGTATTTGTGCTGAAATTTTCTTGTTTTGATGTTGTATCTTCTCCAGTATCATAAGCACGATATAATGTTGGTCTCAATGGCTAACATAAACTGTATTTCCAGAGAGACACTTCAAAAAAGAAAGGGCATGTCAGACATAAGAAGAGTAATACCACAGGGCCAGCTGGTATGATGATGAAGGAAAACCAAAGAATATGTTCTTGGCATCCCTGTCTTTTCATGATAAGAATGTCATAAAACCAAGGTTAGCTGTGGGTAGCTGTTCAAACTGGAGAAGATCCAAAGAGTGGACAATTAAGATATAAATAACACATGACACTTAAGAAAAGCCATTTTGAAGAATGTTTTCCAGAGGAAATGTTCTGTGATTTAACTTGAAAAACCCCAATTTTAAATTCCTGCTGGGAGTCTATGATCCAAGTTGCTTGAGGTAATCAATTCCACTCTCACTGAGTTTTTCCTAAGTGACACCAGTTTTGCGCCAACCACCTACTCAAAGATCTTGATGGCATAACATTATATCATTTCAACTTTATATTTGTTTCAAGATATCTGGGTTTAGTATCACTCTGCTTGACTTGTATCATGATAAAATTCTTAGAACTTTCTATGTTTTGAATTTCATAGAAACTTTGGGGAAAATCACCTTTTAATATTTTACAACATATAAGGAGTTAGAGTTTGCTAATAGTCTAGCATTTCTCCAATTCTAGAAATGCTTAGTGTTTTATATATGGTACAAAGAGAAAGTCACCATCCCATCATAACTAAGAAGACTTGCTGTCACAACCAAATTAGCTCTGGCTCCACCTGAAAGCTCCCTGATCTTGTTAGTATTTGTTTTTAAATTATTACACTCATTTCCCCAGCCTTTGCTAATTGTTATTGAGTATGGATTTTGTATAATCTCACTTATTTCCTACATAGCTTCTGATAATATCCCTTCTACTCTACAGCGCATGCTGTATTCTACTGCCTGTAAAGAACACTCAGTCAGATTTGAAGCAGGGCCACATGCTTTACTGTCTGTGCAAATTAACCTGAGTCATGCTTTTCTAAAATGTTACGTGAGAATGAGGGTGATAATCAAAACAGTAGAGTCGGTAACAGAAATACAAACTTTGGGCCTTTAGTCCTAGCATTCTGGAGGCAGATGCAAGCAGATCTCTTTGAGTTTCAGGCCAGCCTGGTCTATAAGAGCTAATTCCAGAACAGGCTCCAAAGCTATACAGAATCACTGTCTCTGAAAGACAATTTATTATTATTATTATTATTATTATTATTATTATTATTATTATTATATGAAAAAGAAATATATAATACAGAGGGTAGTTTTTAGCATCTTGTGGAATCACACAGTTTCTCAGTGTCAGCTCTTATTCACCCAGATAGCATTCACCCTCAGTGGTGATCTTCACGAATCATGGTGTCCTTGGTTTCTGATCCTTTCCAGGTTCTCAGAGGGCCCTTCAACAAAGAGCCTCAGAACTCACCCACAGCACTTCTACTACTCAGACTTAATTCTTATAGATGTAGTTCCCAATAAAACTTTCTGCCAGATGGACAGTGGACTTCTTACCTAGCTATGGAAGTCTTCTTGCTTCCAAATCTGGAATAGTATTATCTAGGCAACAGAAAAGCTTGAAAAAGTATGTTTGTCTCAAAGATGCATTCTCTGTCTCTCTGTGTATTCATTTCTCTCTGCCTCTCTCTCTCTGTCTCTCTGTGTGTGTGTGTGTGTGTGTGAGAGAGAGAGAGAGAGAGAGNGTGTGTGTGTGTGTGTGTGAGAGAGAGAGAGAGAGAAAGAGAGAGAGAGAGAGATTGAGATTTTGCTTGGTTACTAAATGCTCTCATTTACATCTGGCTTTCTGTCCCCTACTCCTTTTAACTATGCCAAAGTGTATGCTTATTGTTTCTTTCTTCTCATGTATATCTGAGGTGCCCAATTCCTATAGTCAAAGCCTTCCAATATTGAAGCCATCAATATCAACAATAAAACTCAAGACTGTAGGGACTGTATTCTCTGATGTGAGCAAAGTAACATCAGAAAGGATTGATAAGATGTAGTCCCTCTGTGAAGTCTGAGAAAGTCAATGATGCTCCAATAATTGCCTGATAAGGGATGGCAGTCATAGGTGAGTACACGACAGACAATTTACTTTAATAGCTGTGATGATGGCAGGATAAGTTGCAGTTCATATATGATAAACCTAAATAAATTGTGTGGTCTGTATAAACATGTTCAAGTTTTAGTAATGATTGAGAATGGAGAACTAATTTTGTAAAGAGAGGAATGTATAGTTTTATTATTTGTAATCCTTTAACAATGCTGGAATTACAGATATCTATGTTTATATAACATTAGTCTCTCACCACTTAATAACCATTAACTCTCTTTTTCTCCATACCATGCACATATTGGGAAAGTGTTTTCTAATTTTGCTGGATTAAAACATTTTTATGGTCTGTCATCTACATGATATTGTATCTAAGAAAGGAGTAATGACTTTCATGCAGGACACTCTGTCTACTAGATATGAATTTGTTTCAGTAGAACTAAGCTGTAACTTCACACTCTAAGTATAAATAATTTAATACAATAAGAGAACATTAAACTTAGCCAAGGAAACAAAGCATAGATATGAAGAAGTGTTTGAATTAATAAAGTCACTATACATGTTTGCCTATTTTATGACTTCATTGATAATTTATAATTACATGGACTTTATAATTTATTAAAATTTATATATTATGCAAGTATTTGTTGAGGTTCTCTGTGGCAGTTGCTGGTCTGAACTCTTGACATTCTTTGCTAAAGAAAACAAAATTATGTAATGAGGAACAAAAGTGTCAATAGAAAAGATAAAGTGGATGATCACAGGTGATTACTAAATTTTAGTGAGTGGAAGGAAGGGTTATGTAACACTTCCTAAACTATAAAAGAATACCTAAATAGAGGATGATTGCAACTTTTCTTCAAAAGGAGATGCAATGGGGTGATCTCTAGCATCCTTGTTGAAGACTAGAGTTATTCAAAAGTGGAGGAAGTTGTATAAAATATTGAAAATTATTGGATGGCATTCTTGACATCTCTAATTATGAAATACAATTGCTATAGTATAAAATTATCTTTACACTCAATCATCCATCTATTGAAGGTCACAACTATGTTTTCTCTGACTACCAATTCTAACTGAAAAAGAATTTTGGTAGCTGAACATAGCCACCTCTGCTGCTCTGAAGGAAGGGGAACTTAACATATAATCTAGATGTCTTATTATCTACAAATGCTCCACTGTTGTGTGTGGGTGTTCCTGGACTGGAAATAGAGAAAAAGAAAAAGAAAGAATGAAAATACTCGAGATTGACGTTTCAGCACCTAACACTCAAGAGTATCTTGGTCAGGCACAATGTGTGAGTTGGGTGTCCAATATTGTTCTCTGAATAGAATATGGGCACCTAACATATCTCTGAATATGAAGTCACAGTTCCCATCCTCTCCTTCGGGAACTCGTGAAACATGTTTTGGCAAGGTTTCACTTCAGTATTATGAAAGTAAGGGACTAGGTACTGAAATGAGGTTGCAGGTGGACGGAAGGTTATAGAAAAACTTTCTGTGAGAAGCTGCAAAGTACTTAGCATGGGTTCGGTACTCTCTCAGTTAGAGGTCCAACTGTGTAACGTCTTTTTTGGTTCAAATGCTAAGCATGCAGTTCTGCTTTGCCGTCAAAGTTCATGCTAGTTAAGGAAATAGACAACATGGTAACTGATAACTGCTTCAGTAATTAAATATACAAAATCCATGAGAGGGCAGTGAAGAAAAAGATTAAGTAAAATTTCATAACAAAATTTAAAATTCAGTATTTTGGAGTGGCCAAAGGTTCTCTAAACTCATATGATACTTTTTTAATATTTGAAAATACCAAACAAGAATTTTCATGCTTTACACTTTAAGTTTTAGCTTTACTGTTCCTGCTAACTGCATGAATCTGTTCTTAATTCAACTTTGCTTTGAGCACACCACTTTAATAGTCTAAATCTTATCAGAGAACTTAGCTAATATTGATTGGGAAGGGTAGAAAATTATAATATTTTCTGGTAGATTTACATTGAACAGAGTGGTTCCAGGCAGTGGCACATCCCTGTAATTTTACGAGAATGGTATTGCCCTGGCTTTCACTATGTGATTGCTGGTTACCTTCTGTCAGCGAACAACAGCCTCACTGCAAAGCAGGAGCAGAACCCGTCTCTTTGTCTCCGTGATCGAATCAATTACTTCTTAGAAAGTCGGCATTTCCTTTTTCAGAATGACCATGTACAGGAGCAAACGCAGACATCAGAGATGTAAGTAGATGCTGACCCAACTTTTTCTTGTGACTGTGGTATGAAAAATATACTTCATTTTTTTCAAAGACTAATCGTGACTCCTTCCGAGAGATGCTGGTGGTGAGAAAGATCCTGTAACTCTTTTAACCCTAACCTTTGTCTTTATCGCTGTTACATGCTTGAAAGATGTTAGAGGAGAGAGGATAATTAGCTTGTTACTATGGCAACCCTTAGAAGGTTTGCAAAATCAACAGAGAAACAGATCCAATGCAGTTTCAGAATATCTCAGCAGCCTTCATTCATACAGAGTGCTGGACAGCTCTTCCCTTCTCTATGAGTGATAGATTTTTCTTTCTTGGAAGTCTATTGAAAGGTTTAGGAAGCCAGTGTAAAACTTCTATTCATGTCTCCAGTGTCAATTACAAAATCTCAAGGGAAAGAAAGTAGTACAGAATAGATGAGGGATACTTAATTGTGAACAGCAAGGTGAATATTTAACAGTCTGCACTGACAAACTTCAAGGTTCAGAGCATACTTGTAGCATAATTCACAATGGACTGCATTTTAAAGGGTTAAAAGCAAGCATCTGGAATCCTCTTAGAGAAGCTGATTCTCACTTAAAAGGAATGAAGGCAAGTAAATGACACAAATGATTATAGAGCCCAAACCCTCAGGATTTAGCTGAGAATAAAAGACTGGCAATAAATCTGTCTCATTGCAAATATACTTCCATGAAAACCTTCCCAATTGCATTTTTCTCTAGTAAGTCAAACTTTCACACTTTATTTGTTTTGTTGTGCAAAGTAAATATAACCAGTAGCTCCAAATGGCCCGTCACTGACTCTGTTTACCATTGCACACAGTTATTAGCAACTTTTTCTTTAGTCAAATCGTGTTTTGTCATTTTTCATTATGGTGTGTTAAGATGTTATTTAAAAAGCAGAAAGATTATCAATAGGAATTCATCTATCAAAACTCCAAAGCCTGTTAGAAATGCAATGTTGTATCTCATTATATATTATTTAGTTTAATTAGAACTACCATTGCCCTTATTTGGTGAAGTTTCATGAACCACACAAACCTCTCAGTACTGGAGTTATCAGTTTGATACTAGCTCTTTCTTATAATTAAGATATAATATTGGAATCTGCTATATTTTCTTCATTAAAAATGATTGGTGTGAAGTCTACAGATATATTGATGATTAATATCCTTGTGATTTCCTCCTATAGAAATGAATCTGAATTTTGCATGTGTTTGAAACCCATCTCTTATCTCTACTCCTGCATCTTTTATACAGATCCTCATTTTTCCCCTTGAGGGTAATCATCGCCTTAATGCACACAACAAATAAACGATTCAGAGAAAAATTCATACTCAGTCTTTCTCCCACTAAAAAGTGCTTGCTGAAGTCTGCGATTAAGCAGCAGTAAGAAATTGTGAATTACATGAGACAAACCAGGAGATGTATAATTAGAATGAACACAGTCGGGTGAATGAAAATGCTCTAGCTTAAAAACGTATAAGGTGTTTCTTATGTTCAATTGTATCAATTAGCTGCCTTATGTTCTAATAACTATTTCTATTTACTAATGGTGTAAAAAATAAGACACTATGGCTATAATAAAATTAAAATGTATAATAGCCTGGCAATAAAAGCTAATAGAATCCTTAAATGAATTTCTAATTTGCACAAATAGTATTTGTAAGAGAAGAATGTAATATGATTATTTTTTAACAAATGAGTATAGAAAGTGTCAAAATCACCATGTAATCAATTTTCAGGCCATATCCCTTTCTCATGTCGTTTATGTATGTGCTTGATCATGGAAAAAGCATTATGTTCTCCTAAGGTAATTGTGTTTCAATTAGGGAAATAATTACATACTTAACAAAATTTCATCTTGGGTAGAAAACAGTGCACTCTTGTGTTTCTCATTTATAACAAAATATTTTATAAACCATCCTTTTTCTCATTTCCTAAAGATTTTATAAATATTTCTCAGGAAAATAGCACAACCTCTTTTGAATGAAGCCAGCAAGAATAATGTAAAGGTACACATGACTATGTCAAAGCTTAAGAAAATTGAGTGAGCAAAGAAACTTGTGTGAGAGAATTTAAAATAAACTTTTCACTAAGCCTTTGAAGATATATCTGGGACTTTTAAATCAATCCCTCACTCACATCTGGTTTAGATAGCTATATATTTGCATAAGAGGAAAGGTGGTTAATGCACCTCTCTCCTTGATTCTGGTGAGCACTTCCTCTGGAAAATTCTCACCCTCAGTGATCCCTCGATGATGTCAACTTCTTACTGCACAAATGTAAGCCAGCTCTCAATACATGATTTGCTGAGTGGTTTTTGAAAATATTTGCATGTGTCAGTGTTGATTTTTGTGGGGGCCAAACAGATCATTTTAATGAATTCTATTACTCAATATCTATTTTTTAAAAAAATACTTTGCCTGGGAAACAGTGATTAATATGTATGGATTTTAACCTTTGTGTTTCATATAATTTTCTCATATTTTTAAAATATATTTATTAAAACTTACAATTTAAATTTTGAAAACTCATACTATATATGAACAAGGAATATCTGCAACTTCTCTTACTGATGCTCCAGGTGACCTTGAAAAACTGTCTTGGGGTCTTTTCAAAAGAGACATAGAAATACTTAGATGAAAACAAGTGCAGGGCCCATGGCATGTTATCGAGAATGGTAAGAATAGAATAACTCTGCTCTTAATTATATTACTTTTTATCTTTTCCTGACTTGGAACAAGCATTCATTTTCTTATTGTATACAGAACATTTGGGTGGACTCACCCTTATTATCCTTATACCACGTGTACTGGCTAACCCTTATCTGAAAGAAGAGAACCTCAGCTGAGAAAACACACTCAGAAGATCCAACTGTATTTTCTTAATCAGCAACAGACCAGGGAGGCCCCCACCCATGTTGGTGCCTGGTTCCTGTAAGGAAGCAGAATGAACAATTCATGAAGAGCAAGTAAGGAAGCAGTGCACCTCCATGGCCTCTGCACCAGCTGCTGCCTCTAAGTTCTATCCTTGTTTCGGTTTCTGTCTTGACTTTCTTTAATAATGAACAAACAGCAAGGGCTGGAGAGATGGTTCAGAGGTTAAGAGCATTGCCTGCCCTTCCAAAGGTCCTGAGATCAATTCCCAGCAACCACATGGTGGCTTACAGCCATCTGTAATGTGGTCTGGAGCCCTCTTCTGACCTGCAGGCATACACACAGACAAGAATATTGTATACATAATAAATAAATAAATAAATATTTAACAAAAAATAATGAACAGCAATAGGTATTTGTAAGACGAACCCTTTCCTTCCCAACTTTCCTTTGATTATGGTGTTTCGTCACAGAAATAGGAATCTTAATTAGGATACCATGGAACAAATTTTGTGGTTTCCTTGAAAGCTAAATAACAGCCATCACAGTTCTGTGTAAATAATCCTCCCCACTATCACTTTGTCACAATGCAATTTCCTCTGAAACTTGTAAATGAAGATCTTTTCCAAGGTGTCCTTCACTTTTATCCTCAGTTCCTCCATTTCACAGGCCTTGCATTGTCATTCTGATCTCATTCATTTGATGGTTCTCCTTGACTAGAATGATGGTTCTAATCTTGTAGGCTTTAGGTTCATGAGAGACCATAGAAAGACTGAAAAGGACCGGGTGGTGGTGGCACATGCCTTTAATCCTAGCACTCAGGGGGCAGAAGCAGGTGGATCTCTGTGAGTTCGAGGCCCGCCAGATCTACAAGAGCTAATTCCAGGACAGGCTCCAAAGCTACAGAGAAACCTTGTTTCAAAAAACAAAAGTAAAACCAAAAAGTAAAAAGAAAGACTGCTAAGGACCTTAGAATACATATGAATGTTGGTTATTGCCTGCCAAATGAAGATACATATGTATATGCCTATGCGCATGCATGTAGATATAAAATGCATGTATGTAACTATTTGAGTTCTAAAATAAATTTAAATGAAAATTAATATATTTAAAAGATAATATTGTTACTATACATGTGCATATATTTAATCAAAAATTATACTGCAATTCATAAATACATATGGATACTTAATAAAAATACTTATAAAGTGTATAATAAATTTGTAGTTGCTATGAATAACGTATCTTTTATGTAAAAATACATTTATAACACAGGTACATATTCCATATCCAGTGTCCACACATTTTCATATTCACAGAAATTAGAAAATTACTGAACTAGAAAACGAATATAGATATGCATAGTTATGGAATAGTCATCTTCTCATTATTGTCTTCTGAAACTACCTGTGTATAGTCTAATGTTTTTCAGACCAGCAGATCATACTTAAAACTTAATTAAACCTCCATTGTATACCTCTGTCATCTCCCTATCAACAGATGACACTCATTTCCTGCTTCCATGCATTGACCATGTTTCTTCCTGTTGCTTAAAGGTGCTCATTTACATTTGCATAGGCAGACACCTCATCTGTTCAAAGTCACCCAAACTTTTATTTCTATTAGCTCTCCCTTAATTTCAGGTAAACTTTTCATTTTTCTTTTGATGATATCTTCTTCCTGTGTTTTATGTACTAAATTACACCTTTATTCCACTCATATTCATCTTTTGTTTCTGTTGAGGTGTTTGCAAAATATTTGTACTTCCTTAATGTTTTATTGTTCAGGGAAGTTTAATCATTCAAAGATTTGTATTTAATTTTTTTTATTATTGAGACATCATTCTAGTATTAAGGCTACAGCATTGCATGGTATGGTGTTTTGCTGGGCACTGGAAAATGATGTATAATAGTATAGATCACATGATGTGAAAATATGGTATGGAATGACCAAGGAACTTGGGAAGGTGGAATTATTTACTTGCTTTGTATGGTATAACTATGAAATGGCATACCAAGTAAGACAACATCTAAATCAGATAACCGCAAGGGTTTAGTGAGTGGCTCTCCTCCTCCTTTCCTCTGCATATTTCCATGATGTATGCAAGGATGTATGGGACAATGTAAGTGAGAAATGTTCTGGGGAGCTTGGGATACTTGCAGGACAGTGGTTTTGTAAGTAAAATGAGAGAAAAAAAGAAGTCAAATGTATCAGAAATATAGGACAAATAGACAAACCTAGGAGCAAAGAATTTAATTTAGTGCATTTCACTTGTAACTGAATACAAACATACTGTATATCTACTAAATTACTAAATACTTGTAATTGAATTTGTGATGCAACTTTCTAGAACATAGAAAAGAACCATGTTATTAAAAAAGAACAACAATCATAAGAATAGTATTTTTATCTTTGCACATCACAATCAGTTGCAGATCATAAATATTTTGTTAGCTACATTTTCTATTTTTCTAAATTTTATTCTTATAATATACCTGTCTTGTTGAAATATTAACCTATTTATAGTTTATATTGGTTACTTGGTAGAATTGCTGTAGTCATCTTGGTTACTAAAAGAGTTAAAGAAGCCTGCTGCCATTCTCAGGTCAAACAGAATTGGTATTCTTAGTGTTCTGCTGTTATTACAAAATAAATTGTTCCCATAGCCAATTCCGTATTTGTTGCTGCACTAAATTTTAGAGAGACTTATCATAATTATTAATGAAATTATTGATTACAATTTAGCAAAATAAAAAGAATATTTAGAATACATATTTATTATTAGTGATGACTCTCTAACTATGATTGATTCACCAGTTAGCTATTAATTCTAAAATTATTAAATGTCTCAACAGTGGTACTCTATTACACATCTAGGTAAGGATATCTTCTATATTTTAAAATATGTTTATATTTACATTAATAGTTGATTGATTTGAGGTTTGACTGGTAAAATCTCTCCAGAGGACCCTCAAATTTCAATTGTTATTTATAGAGGGAAATCAGAGAAATCTCATCTTTCTTGTTTACTTTTATCTGTATTTGGGTGTCATGCTAAAAATCTATAAGTGAACAATGTCAAGATATCTTATTTTTATTTTCTTCTGGTAGTTTTACTAATTCATATCTTAAACTGGACTCTCTAATCCATTTCACATGATCTTTAAAAATTAAATAATAAAAACTCTAGGACATAAACATCATATTTCATTCTTGGCACAAACTAAGTTTTCCAAAACTTTTTTGTTAAAATTTTCCACCTCCTCCCCTCCTCCCATTTCCCTCCCCCTCCTCCTCCCTCTCCAGTCAAAAGAGCAGTCAGGGTTTCCTGCCCTGTGGGAAGTCCAAGGTCCTCCTCCCTCCCTCCAGGTCTAGGAAGGTGGGCATCCAAACAGACTAGGCTCCCACACAGCAGTACATGAAGTAGAATCAAAAACCCAGTGCCATTGTCCTTGGCTTCTCAGTCAGCCCTCATTG
>LOEQ01004333.1:68744-94650 GCA_001685075.1 Bramus lutescens | reverse complement strand
GAGAGAGAGAGAGAGAGAGAGAGAGAGAGAGAGAGAGAGAGAAACAGACAGAGATAGAGAAAGAGAGAGAGAGAGCCAAGTCAGTCTCTAGACCTGGATGGTGGCAGATGCCAGACATTCCACCCTTGGGAAACTGGTCCTGCCTGAGCTCCATGGTGAGACCCTGTCTTGACAACTAAAATGAATCAAGCAAACAAGAAATTTAGACACTAGTCCCTGGAGTAAAAGAATTTGGGGGGGGAAATCATTCATTCTTTAAGTCCCATCATTCCCCTCAGAAGAGAAAGAGCTATAAACACCCCGCATGTGCCAGCTTGGTCCAGCTTGGTCCAGCTAGGACATTGGTATCATTTTAGGAGACTTGCCTGCAAAGAGGAGCCTTTCTGTTCCTCAGGTTCTCCATCCGAAGAGCAGCGCACTCTGCTTCCTTTGTTTTCTCCTGGGAACTGCTTCCTAAACCCCTCTCCTCTGCTTTGATTTGCCCGCCAGGCACAGGGCTCCTGGCTCTAGGTCAGTGAAGGCTTGGATATTTGCCAGCCTGTGAGGAGGATCCCCCAAGAGCATGCCATCAGAGGTGCTAATGAGTCTCTCCTTACTGTGACTGTGTGCTCCCCACAATCAGGACAGAGAGAAACACCTTGGAAAACAATTAGCTTTTCACAGCCATTAGCAATTTGTTGTCATTAGCACCAAAGAAACAGCAAACAACACTCAGGAAACCAACAACACTGTGAGTCACACCGTGGCTTCTGAGGAGCCCGGTGCCCAGCAGGTCTGTGGGTGAGAGCGGGTTCCCTGTGCCCACCCATTCCAGCCAATGGCCCTCTTGCTCCCTTCCATTCTATGTAATAGCTCATAATTTGTTCCCGCCAAGAGCAGGAAATCCAAACAGGACCAGGAGGAGCGCTGTGAGAAATGGAAATGGAAATTGAACGGAGCTCCTGTGAGATACGATGATTTAGCACCAAAGCTCTCCACAGCAGCATTGCTAAATACCGGAGCCCTGTATCTTTCCCAAGAGAGGCTGCTGAAGTAATTGTACCTTCCCCATCCCATGAATACGGGCACCTTTAAAAACAGCGTGTTAGGACTACAAATAGGCGGTGCTGGAAAAGGTTATAAAACACTAACAAATTATTCCATTTTTACTGTAGAAATGAATACACACTAAATATCAACTCTAACAACCTAGGTCCTACGGACATGAATGCCTTTTAATTTTATTCTCACGCTGTTTTGATTTTTGTTTCTGAAACAAGTATATGTACATGGGAACTCACTTCGTGACCGGGCAAGACGGTGCAGAGGTTCCTCCATCTTATATTCTTCCCAAGGCCATTTCAGGTTTAACTAGAATTTGATCCCCTTGAATACTATAGAAAAAACATTCAACTCTATTCTAGGAACCAGAAGTCTAGATGTGCCAGCTAACTTAGCTTCTGTTAAACTGCTTTACTTACACACACACACACACACACACACACACGCACACGCACACGCACACACACACACACACACAGTGCCACCTGTAGCTTTAGAGTAAGCTACCAGAATGTGTTGGTTTTTTTTTTTTTAACATTTAAAAGCCCCTTGCTCTAAATGCTCCGGGCTACACTTAGGTACCAAATGCCTGAGTGTAGACCCAGTCAGCAGGAATAAAGACTTCCAATTGGCTATAAACTGTGTCTGAGTAATCATCTCTTGTGGGCTCCCAGAAACACTCTGACCTACAGAGAAAGGAAAACATACCAAAGTAAGATAATAAACCTTGTCCAGCTCGGTAGGTTTAGCATCACTGACATACAATTTTAGGTGCTTTATTGAAGTACAACAAACGTACAGAAAAGGACAAAGATAACAAGGTCACCATCCGATAACTGTCAGTGCATAAACCAAGATGCAGACTGAGTCTTCAGCCCCATGTGAGGATGCTGGGTCTATGTGCACAGTGGCCATAGGGGTCAGTCCAGAGTTGGTCAGTGATGCAAGATGATAAAAATTGGAAGTCCATGGTGAGAAGTCCTGAAGGGAAGGTGGTTAGAGTCCACCTTCTCTGTATACAAACCCAGCCATATGTGTCAACCTTCAGTTGAATCTCACATCTGCAAGGAAAAGCTGGGATTTAATCCCACACAGTTAGGCTCTGGCATCTGGGCCTCTCAAAGAGAAATGAGCTGGAGTCATGAGCAGAAGGTAGGGTCCAAGTGGCTAAGTGGCTAAGTGTATGAAGAAGGTGTGTAAGAGACAGAAGGAAGCTCACATTTACCAAAAGAAACAGAAAAACCAGGTTCAGCAATGTTTGCTTTGGGCAGACCAGAGGCAAACCAAGAGCACAAAGTTTGCTGTCTTTGGACACTTGCATTCCATGAGAACAAAACTGCAGCCCTGAGGCTGATTTGCCAATGATGTCGATGAGTTCAGGAGCTCTGGCCTCCTTCAGAAAGCAGAAAGATGGTGAATGAGGCCTCGTTTGTAATTGATTTGTATTTCCTCAGTTGTAGTAAGACACGGCTCTACTTACCATCCTCACATGGAAAAAAAATTGCCCCTAACTCTGCCAGTTTTCAAACTTGCTTTCCCCTTGAGGTAGCTGTTCTGGGTGAATTCATAGTCTGGGAAGCAGGTGCCTCTGGAGCTGGTGGGGTGCATGTTGGGGACCAAGGGCAATAATAGCACAAAGTAGTCTCCACCCCCAAACAAACTCAGGCAAGGAAGACCTGGTGGTAGGGGAAATTTTTATGGATATCTAAGAATTTTGGTTTTCTTAGTTAACACAGTGGCAGCGTCACACTCTGCTAACAGGACAGGGCCTGAGATGTGTAGATGTCTTTGCATGGGCTAGTCATCCTGTTGGGGTACTGTGAGTCCTCATTGGACAGAGACTCCTTGGCTGCCCATCTCTCTTCCCTGCTGCATTGGGAAGTGCCTGGTAGAGGAAAGATGTTAAAGAAATGTCTGCTAAATGTTTAAATACACATGCCTGTGTTTTCTAGGGTAAAAGCACTTTAAATAGTCCATGACTGATTGCATGATTTAATTCAAGAACACTGATCTCCGTGTGGACGCTGGTCACTTCTGGGTATTCTCAGTGGTCATCATTTGTTTATTGGCAGATGGTGCTGTTTATTTTTATTCCATAGTATCAAACCCTATAGTGTTTGTCTTAGACAGAACCGTACCAGTAGTGATGCAGCCAGAAGTCTTACAGAACCTAGGTCCTAATTTTCATGTTTCGGCAATGTCAGAAGGTTCTGAACAAGTCTTTCATCTCTTTCTGGAAGTCTTACTAAGTGCTGAGATTGCTCAGGGCTAGGAATACAGAAATCATTCAAATAGAATGTGCAGGTGCAACAATAAATTTCAGCACAGATTGAATTGTGTCTATCATTGGCAATGCCTCTGGTGACAAGTCACATAAAAGACACAGTGATTAGAACAATAGACATGTCTAATTGGCTCACGAACCATCCAGATTTTCCCATATTGCTTTGAATTCAAGGCTTCTCACTATCCCTAGTGCACCCCTGGCTCTTTGGTTTGTCTGGTCACATGGTGCTGTAGCTCTAAGAACCATGTACTCAAGCAGCAACATATGCCTCAGGGAGAAGCAATTTGCTTTTGCTTTTGCTAACAGGAAGCAAGGACCTCTAAGAAGAATCTACTGTCCAACTGCTCCTGTGGTCTTATTGGTCAAAACTGGGACCACCACCCTTTTCCCAAATCAGTCTCAAAAAGGGGAGATGCGATTTCCCGATGTGGCATAAGGCAATTTTGTTCCATTCTCTCAGGCCAGAAGAAGGGCTCCATCTTTCATGAGTGGCTGCTCTGGGGATTCCACAACCTAGAGAACAGGGAGGAAAGGGGAGGTGCCAATCAACAGTGTTTGTTACAAGAATAACAATAATAATAAGCCCAGAGTTACGCCCCTCTACCAAATTTTCTCTGCCAAAGTTCCACATTCCTCCCTTCCCCAGAGCAAGGCCAGTGCCCTAAGGCTGCTAGAACATCCCATCCTTTCCATGGTGTTGCCCTGGCCTCAGCCACCTCGGAGCAGGGAGGAAGACAATGCTTTCTCACTAGCTCTGGCCCATCCTCGAGCTGTAATAACCGAAGCTTCCATGGTTCCAAACAGAGGTTCATCTGAGTGTGTGGACTTCAGTGAGAGTCGGGGTGCTGTGGAGGAAGGGGGACAGTCAGCTCCGTAGATGACACTGATAATCCTTCAGGGAAACCTCACAGAAGGACTCCGAACTCAGGGGGCCTCCCCTGAATGGGAAGGAGGTCAACTGTCATAGACTGAATGTTGTTTAGGTGGAAGGACAAGAATAGCATTGGGTTGTACTTTCTGTGTGCACAGGAGAGAAAAAAACCAAAGGTCAAGTCTGATTCAGAGGAACATGTGACTTTGGGCAAAATACCCACTGGCAAAGATTAGACAATGTGTACAACCAATCAATACATGACTGTCTATGTACAATACTATTATATGTAAAATTGCTCTGCAATCTTATAGATCTGGTCTGAGGGATAGGCCGTGACATGGTGTTATATGAGGTCATATACAAAATAACAATACAACCTGATGACAATAACTAAAATAGGTTGTGTATTGACTTTAATAAGCAGGATTCAAGGTGTTCTCCTAACGAAATTACTGATAATCACATGCACAGGCATGCTCACTATTCTCCAGAGGCACACAATGTCTCTGATAGAGCGAGGGTGTACCTGGGAATCAGAACTACAGGCTTGTCTGTCTCTAGAGCCCTCTTTGCTTCACTTTATTCTCTTGCTTCCATTGGCCTCCTTGCTGCCAGTGGGTTAATGAACTTAGATGTGGCAGGGCCAGGTGGTGAGCGGACAAGACAGACCAGACGCTAGAGAGGGAGGAAGGGAATTAACTCTGGCTAGAGAAATGAAAATAATAACACCTTAAATTATTTTAAGTGTTCCGAGAACAAAAGAATTTACAGTGGCTCTGTTTTACAAGGCTTCCTGAAAATAATAAAGATGAAACTTTGTGCTATTTCTTCTTTCTCAGTCCTGTAATTCATGTGAATTTATGCGGGTGTCATCAAGGGTTCTCGGCACCCATCTTCTAGTCTAGAAAGAATGTTCTTTACTTCTTATATCAGATACTCGCTATTCTTTCCTTCAGCTCATTCACCTGATTTGTTTGTGTAGTCTCTTTCAGGCATTGGGTACCAAAGATGACAATGGATGCAGGAGAAGAAATGCTGCCTCCTGCCAGTTGGAACTCGGCATGCTCAGAAGATGCCTTCCCTTCAGATCTATTTTCAGCTTTCCATCATTTGCTAAAAGGCGCTCCACTCTGGCAGTCCACGGTCCTATAGCAAGGCACTGTCTTGTTGTAGGGCGTTGACTGAGAAGTGGGAGGAAATAAATGAAGTCTGCAGAGAACAGAGAATGTTTAACATGTTCCATGTCTTTCCAATTGGAGAAAATTCTAGTGCATAATCCCTGGGAGTGTTTTGAGACATCAAATCCTATAGCATTCAAAAATACCAAAAACATCCAAGAACTGATCAACCAAGCTTGGTTCCATTGAGATTTCCCTAGTAGGTTGAAAAGACATTTACTGGCATAGAAATCAAAACACTAATACCTTAATTAGTTAAATATTCAGAGAAAAAAATAATTGACTGTGGCATTGTCCTAAAGAGTTCTGAGCTGGGGGACGGAAAGGGTGTTGTGAAACACAGTCTTCTGGACACGATACGGCCATTGTCCTCATGAGGCCACAGCAGCTGTGATTACCTGCACAAGGTCAAGTCTGTCAAAGTCCCAGTATGGAGGGCAGATGGCTTTGTGTGGGCTCCCAGGCTAGATGAGGGATGGATGGTAGAGCCTTGCCCATACCTTGGACATTTCTCAAAGAGCATAGCAGGAGTGGGATCACTCCCTACCCTAATCAGGCCTGGCCCACTCAACTCCATAGACAAAGTCCACGACAGGGTAGAGCCTGTAAGCTTCTGTTTCCCAGACAGTTAACCCGCTTCACAGAAATCGTGTGACCAGCAGTCTGCTAACATAGCTAATGGGGCTAGAAAGTCCCTGCCTCAGCAGCAGTACTTCCTCCCTGCCCTTCCTCCTGCATGCTTTGGTATTTGAATTCGCGCATCATTAATGTTTGCCTGTATTCAATCAGGTCCGCATATGCAAATCAGGTGCATTTCATCTCCCTTGTTGATTTGTCCTCCCCTCCCCCAGACCCACTCTATGTAAGCTAGCTTCGTTGCTTCAATAAACGAGCTATGCTCTGAAACGGTCTCCTGGGTGATATCTGCCTGTCATACTCCACCACCTTGTTCCCCAGCTCCTCTAAATCCTGAGACCACTACAGCACAACAGTCTATTGGGGACGGTCGGGAAGGGGGGCACAGCTTTGGAGGACCCACCCCTAGCTGAGGAGCTATTGGTAATCTACGGCTGAGCGAGAGTCATTTGTCTTTGGTGGTGGTGTCATTGCGTGTTAGGTTGCCGCTGCCCCAATAGATGGCTCTACCCCTAATGTGAGGATGGGCAGCACCCATGAAACTCAATGGATGATATGAAAAAGTAGAAGAGGGCATGAAGATGGGAGAAGGCCATGCTGGGAGGGGTCTTCGGCAGTTGGGGGGGGACAGGGTTAAGTGTACATTACATACATGTAAAAAGAAAAGGTGAGGGTGTGGCTCAGTGGCAGAGTGATTGCCGAGTTTGTGTGAGCCAATACCCAAGACTCAAACCATAAATTACCCATAAAAAAGAGTCCCCTTTCAGTCACAGGGGGCATTAGGTTATAAGTGTAGATGTCTAGTGTAGTTTCTCTTTCAGAACCCCATGAAGAGTTATGTTCCTCCTGCGGCTACAGATGACTTCATAGCCACTCTCCCGGTGCTGGCTTTCAGTTTGACTCACAGTCCCTAATCCCTTCCCTGAACTTTCCTCTATGTATTGAACAGCCAATGAGGAGTGCCATAAAGAATTCTAGAATTGTCTACCTTTCTCTCTGCCTTCTCTTGAACTTCTTGTTACCCCATCCCCCGAGAGTCATCAGGCCCCTAGAATCACCCACCCTTAGGAAGACCTGCGTATTAACATTGCTTCCATAGAAAACAACCCTCATTGTCAATGGTAGCCAGAAGCAGCAGCTTTTCTATGTCTGAAGACTCTGGCCTTTGGAGGGTGTTTCCAGTTATGAATATGTCTCGGATAGAAAGATGGCAGAACGGGACCCAGGAGACACCTCCACTTCCCCCAAAGCCTGGCCAAGCAGTCCTATTTATTTCTATACCAATGTCCATCTACCTCTGCAAAGGAAATCACTGAGATGGGTCCCTCAGTTCATATCAAGCTAGGGCAATTTACAATGAGATCTGGAACTCCCTAATGTCCACTCTGAGGCTTATGTTCATGTTTCATGACAAACGCCCACCAAACATGAAACCTCCAGGATCTAGGAACTTTTGGAGTGCAAGGTGTTGATGGTGTTCCCAGTCCAGTCCCATAGGGGGAGCCACTCTGTGAAAAGGCACATTGGCCTCTCTAGGAGCTGGTCCCGGGGAAGGGAGTCACAAGTCAAAGTACTGAAGCCTGGACAGAATGTCCCTAGGTTAAAAATTCCTGCAACAATGAATGGACTGAGAGGACAGGCTGTTCCGGGGTGCATCTTTAGCCTCCAAAGTCCCATTTGTTCTAAAATAGCTGGAAGCCCCAAGGGACCCAGAAATGCTAACACCCAGAGGGTGTGCAGTGTAGAGTGTGGAGGGAAGCAGCGTTGAAGTCAGAAGATCCACTTTGAGTTTCAGCTCCGCCTTGACCAGATACGTGACCAGAGCAGGTCACCCAACCTTGCCCAATGTGGGTTTTCTCATCTGTCCAGTGGAAAGCACTATTTCCTTCCATAACATCACGGGGCTGGTCATTCTTGACTGCTTTTCCCGCAGACAGTGTACACAGCCCCTGGCACCTCTGACAGCAAGATTAAAGCACGGAAAGAATCAAATGAATATTACTTTTGTAGAGAATATAACATTAATCGCCTTTGCTAGCAGCTGCTGGTCTCTTACTGTGCAGCAGGCATTCTGCTAGGACTCGGGGGCATTATTTATTGCTCGAGGTCACATGGCTGGTAAGTCCTATGGTGGAACTCAACCCAGACACTTATGACTCTACAGGCAGGGTCTCAACCCTGTGCGCACTTTATTCCTTGTGACCAAGTGAGGCTCTTCAAGTACTAGCTGGCAGAGAGCGAATGAGATGGTACTGGTTCATCTCCTAGGAGATTAATAACCAGCCAAGCAACCAACTAACCACACTCCAAGAGTACGCGAGAACAGAGACTTTGTGTTCTATTGTCATTGGTGTTCTACTTTGGTTTGAGCAGGGGCTTACACTTAACCTAACTGATATCGAACTAGCAATCTTCTGACATTCATTCTCCAGAGAGCTGGAATCACAGGCATGCATCTAGAAAATCTAATGTTAAATAGCCATTATGGAGCCGAATTAAATAAATGTATGGGGAAAATATGTGATTGCATTTTCACCCGTAGTTACCAGCAATGCTTCCTCTTTTATATATGGCTTTTTCTGTTAGAAAAAATAGGTTTCCATTCCCACCATCCACTTAGAAAAAAAATTAAGAACAACAATAAAAAAAAACCCAACCCAATCCATAGCTAAGGCCCAGGAAATCCTCAGAGTCAATATCCACTGCAAGGGGCATGAACAGAGTATTGAAGATGGACGGAAAATAAGCTAGTGTAGCCTGAGTTTCTCAGAGAAACCTTCCCAGGAGAAGTGGCTATGTGGGATGGAGGTTAAACTGTTGGAAAGGAAGGCTATGGAGGGGGAAAGGAAGAGTGAAAATGGGCAGACATTTCTGGAAGTGAGGGTATCATTAGCAATGGCTCAGGGGCAAGACACACTCACAGAGCCCAAAGAGAAACCCAGCAACAAGGAAAGTTAGAGTTGGGGGCTGGGCCGAGCTGAAGCCAAGCTGGTGGCGTGGGGGATTATGGGTAATGTGCCTAGAGGTTGAACTTTGTGATAACCATTTGGGGAGTAATGGAAGAGACTCAAGGCCTTGATTGGAGAGAAGGTTCTAATCCTATTTTTGTGAGACAAAGTATAGAACCAGTTAGTAAACATTTTCAGGAATCCCTCCAAGAGAGGTGGGTGAGTTGGCCTGGAGTACCAGTGGAAGGAACGAAGAGAACAGTGAAGTCTAGAAATCCTCACAGGGCAAACCCACGTGATCTTCTGATGGATGGATGGGGTAGAGGAGGTGCTGTTGGTCTGTCCTGTCCTTCCCAGGTAGCATGGTAAGAACTCCGTATCTCCTGATTTTTAAAACCATCAGGCCATCTGATGTTCCTCATGCCCAGAGCTCCTGTATTTCAGGCTGTCTTTGCTTGACAGTAGCAAAATGAACCAGGACTTACTTTGCCTTAGCCTATCCTTTCTCTGGGCATTGAGGTATGCCATTCTCCTTCCACAGACACACCACGCCTGTTTATAACCACGCCTGTGACCAACAGCTACGCACACAGAGGAACATAAAGGAAAAGTGGGAAAATCCATTTACTATCCAGGGCTCTAGTGTGACAGAGCCACTAATTATCCAATATGGTCTCATGGTCTGCCCATGTGTAACCATGTATAACCATGCAGAGTCAAACCTGCTCAATCAAATGTGTTCACATCATGTTCTTACTAAGGGACATTCACGCTGGCAGAGTTTGCAGCAGTGTTGGGAGAGTCTGCTGGTCAGAGGTTGGAATCTACCATAGCCTGGCAGCTTTCCCTAAGCTTGGCAACATGGAGGACTCCGCTCCAGTGAGACTTCTGGCTCTTTACCTGCCATTATCTGGAGAATATCTCTGGGCTTGGAGGACTGACCTTATTTGAGAGCTGTCCCTAAGCCTGGATGCCCGATTGATCTCTAGCATGACCCTCAGCACAGTTTCCTGCTAGAAGGCTTTCCCTGCCGCACACGCGGTAATTAAGACTTGTACTAGGAGCTTTGCTGTAGGACCCTGCTGCCACATAGGAAGCCTTCTGATGAGAGTGTTTCACTTAATGTAAGGTAGGGTTTGGACCCAAGCTCCCCAATCCTATATATTTCCTATAATCTGGAATAATGTTGAGCTGATTCAGTGAAGTCATATCCCAGAAGGTTATCTCCACCATACCCGCAGTCACCACCAGAACCTTGTTGCCTGCTTCTGCTCCGTCCACAGTCATGGACTAATGCAGACAACGATCCCAGAGAAGCAGGAGAACAGCAGGGCAGCAAGGATCCTATCTCCTCTCTCCTGCTGCCTACCAACCATGGGGCTGTTGGTGCCTACCTCCTCCTCCCTCCCCGGCAGGTGGCTGCTGAGCTCTCAGACTTCTAGGGAATGATTTTTGAGCCCCCATGTGAAGAAAAACTACTGACCCAGCAGGGATAACTCTGGTAAGAGCAAGAAATAACCTGGAGTGTTTCCAAATCACAGAAAGCTCTGCGTTGAAAAAACAAAAACCAAACCAAACAAAAAAGCTGTTCCCAGTTTTCTTCTTCATGCCCCATGTACAGGGAGATGGAGTTAGAAGGCAACACAGGGCAAAAGCAGATAAGACGCTCTGGGAGTTTGTCAGTGCACCAAGGCAGTGTGTTCCTCTCCTCCGTGACTGACCAGACTTCCAGGGATGGACCCACGGGGCACTGAGCGTCTGGATAGGAGTGTTGTTGCTCAGGAAATCCTGCCTACATCTCTCTCGTGTGGACCAGTCTGCTAGTGTAATGATCCCAGATACCCAAACCTCACAGAAACAAAACAAAAATATCACTCACACATGCGTGCGCTCGCGAGCACCCCTCCTCCAAGAAAGGGACACAGCTACTTCTGCCTTCAATTACAGTTCTTCAGGGACGGCACCAGGAAGCTGTGTAAGAAGACAGATGAAGACTCACTAGGGGGTTGGAGCTCATAGAACAGAAGCCTGGAAGCCAGGAGCACGGCTCAGTCCAGAGCCCACATTTCAGAGTCAGTGCCGCCAATGAGGTGACACAGCAAGAAGTGGTAGGCCTAAGAATGGGGGCAGATAGGGATGTGGGTGAGATGGAACTTTGATCTGTTCAGTGACAGAAGGAGAGGAGTGTTTCAGGAGAGAGGAGGGAGGGAGGAAGAGGGAGAAAAAGAAGGGGGGAGAAGCAGGGGAAAGGAGAACCATGATTTGGGTGTGGGCGCTCAGGAGTCTTTTTTGCACACGTGATTCTTCTTTGGAAACAAGCTCACAGAACATCCAGCAGCCTCTTTACCAAAGTTTCCGATATTCTCTAATCTAGTTAAGCTCGTACCTTAAATTAACTACCACTGGGGAGAAAGCTCAACAGAGAGAAATTTGCCTCAGGATTAGGTGGAACAGGCTGGGTAACTGGAAATAACCTTCTGAACAGGACAATGGTGACCTCCCCCCCCCAACCGTTCTCGTTTATTTAATTGTGGAGCTGGTAATAGATGCTTCCTGATCACAGGCCCTCACAGCCTACCTGGGCTCCTTGACAGCTGTCCTGTCTCCATTCCCATATATCTTCCTAAGCATGCAGGGTTCATTCAGCAGGAAAGAGTTCCACAGTGGGCAGTTGTGATGTGGGAGACCCAGACGTAGGGGAGTCACTGTTTCGGAGGCTCGCCCAGACAGAGCAGATGTGGTCTGGGCCAGCCTGGGTGGTCGTTACTCCTACAGCAGAGTGTCCCCAGCAGAATCAAGTCCCAACTGCTCTGCTCAGTAAGCCTGTTTTCCCGGACACTTTTCTGAATTCTTCTGCCTCAGTTTCTCCATCTCCCACTTGTGATCCTGGAAGACTGCTCAAGGAAACTATCCAAGCCCTTTCCTGGAGAGTCTACCCTGAGGAAACACATACTAAGACTAAACTGCTCCCCAGGACCTTTCTTAAGAGTGTCTCAAGTCCCTTCTGACTCTAAAGTTCAGTGGTCACTCAGAATGGAAAGTCCTGAGCCAGTTTCAACTTTACCCGGGGCAGAGATATTGATGATGAGCTTTAAAGACATTCCTCTAATCCCCTGCGGCTAAAACTGTCTGTTCCTCTGTGAGCCACCTTTCCACAGAAGCCTAAAGCAATCAGGAACTATGAGCTTCCTTCTCTGATACTTTAAACTCAAATCAGGAGTGAACATATTTTATACAAATAAACACCTTCCACCTAGCTTCTGAGTATCACCTGATATGTATATCATATTAGACAAAATTTATATCACACATACAGATTTATATGTAATGTGTGTGTGTCTAATACACCTAAAGTATAAGAAGTCAATATTGTTTTGGCATGTTCAGAGAGAGGCACAATCATTATAACTTATTTTAGATCACTTTCATGGCCTCTACAAACAAGCAAATCTACATGCAGGCAAGTTCCAAGTCTCTCAGCTATGAGAAACGACTCAGTGTCTATTTCCGTAGGTTTACTTAATTTGGAAATGTTATATGAATGGACTAATACAATGTGTCTTTTTGCCTTTCTACATTCATTGAGCAAATGTTTTATCCATGTTCTAGCATGTATTGCACTCCATTCTTATTTATGGTTGAATGTTTCATTACACAGATATACCATGTTTTATTCATTCAACTATCAATTGACGGGTATTTGGGTCCTTTACACCTTGACCTGTCTTAGTAATGTGTCTATGGATATTTATATATGAAGATTCTGATCTAACACTTTAAAAATCAATATTTAATGACCACCATTTTAGTTGAGGTGAAACTGTACTGTATGGTTCTGACTTGTGCTTCCATGACAGTTCATGATAGTTGCTATCTTGTATATTTTCTTCAGAACATGTATGTTGAAAGCCTTTGTCCACTCTTAATTGGATTACTTTTTATTATTGAGTTATTCAGTGTCTTTGTTACTTTTCTATTGCTGTGATAAAACACCATAACCAAGGCAATTTATAGAAGGAAGGGTTGAATTTTTACTTACAGTTACACAGAGAGTTCATCACCATCACTGTGGGGAACTTGGCAGCAGACAGGCAGGCAGGCATGAGGCTGGAGCAGAATCTGAGAGCTCAAATCCTGATCCACAAACAGGAAGCAGCCACAAGGCCACACCTCCCAATGCTTCCCAAACAATCACACCTATGTGGACCAACTATGAGGTCCATGCTCATTCAGGTTTTTTTTTTTTAACTTCCTGTCAAATGGAAGTTAAGTATATTTAATAGGGAATAAACTTAATAAAAATTCATTTGATCTATAAAGAGACTTGATAGTCTGTGAATTACCCCTCTTTTTTCACTTTTTCAGTGATGTCTGTGTTCAAATCCAGGGCCTGGATCTAGGCAAATTCCCTCCAATGAGCCACCGGTAAGCTATGAATTATTGCTTTCCTATTGGTCTGAGAACTTCAAACATGCATATAATATGTTTTGATGGATCTCATGCTTGGCATGATTAACAGGACCAAGAATTTTGTGGCTGGGTATGTCATATGCCTTAGGGGAGAGCCGCTATTAGTCCACTAAAATCTCTTAGCTTTCTCAGTGATGTTTCCTAAATCACAAGGTTTTAGAATCCGTTGAAATCCAATTCACTTATTTTTTTCCTCTTTCTTTTTAACTTGAGCTTTTAATGTAATGCACATGAAGCCATTGCCTAATTCAAGGTCATGAAGATTTTATGTAATTGATTTGTTTTCTCTAAAATTTTAGCTCTTGCATTTAAGTTGTTCATCTATTTGTGGAATTAATTTTGTGTGATATGAGGCAGGTTCCAATTTCATTTTCTCCGTGTTATTATTGTTATGCCCAGATCTTTGAAGTACCTCAAAAACCAACAAGGAGACCGAGTCTCGTATGTAAAAGCCTTTATTTTATGCAAGTTTGCAAACTCAGCTTCTCCGCATATCCAACGTATTGGAATAACCGGAAAGCCCAGAGCTCAGTTAGAGTTTGGTTTTCATAGTAGTAAAGGTGGAGGTGAGGGGTTTCTGAGGTTCAGGACCCCTGATTGGCTGACATTTGTCTAGGGGTGTCTTGGTAAGTGTGCTGGCAGGTGATCCTATCTACAATGGTTGGGACGTTAGGCATTTCCTTTGGATGGTCTGCTCTTGGGTGATACTCGGGTAATCTCAGTTTGTGCTTCTTTCTGCAGCCAGGTATTGCTTCGGGGTAAACTATGGAGACTCAGGCCTCTATTAATCTTATGGATGGCTGAGTCCTACTCTGGCAGGTGATAATGGTTGGAAGTAAAGAACTTCCTTTGGGTGGTCTGTTTCTGTTTAGTTTATCACGGCTGGCTCCTATAGTTATATAATTATAGTGTTGCTCTTTGTTGACAAAAGTATTTTCTTCATTAAATTGTCTGATTATTCTAGTTGGAAATTGACTGAATATAAATGTAGGGTAAAATCTTGATCCTAAGTTTAAGTTGTCCAATCTCTATTCTGCTTACTTGCAGAGGGCCGTGAGGGGTATACAGCAAGTGACAACTAGCGTTTAGCAATCCAAGCCACCAGATGAGTGAGTCCTGATGGGGCGCCCTGCCTGGAAAAGCCTGCATGGCCACTGGCTATGGAAATCCGTTGCTCTGGTTCTAATTTCTCTCATGAGTCACTTCTTTTCTTCCCTAAGAACAATTTTGGGAGCATTTCCACTGCTGGTGTGTTTATCTCATATAAATATTCCATCTTTTGGGCATACATATAGCTGAGGATGGTCAGGAAAATCATTTCTGCTTAACTGTATAATTTTGATGAATAAAAATAATACTAGGATATTTTATATTACTCAAACTGGCATAGGATTCTCAGTTGCAAAGACAGTCTTTTACATCGACAGCTGCTTTTAGACTCCAGGACAAATGCAAAGCAGGCTGGTTGCACCTGGAGACAAATACCTGGTTGCCCCTTGGGACGTACACACAAGGTCATCATTTTCCCCTGTTTCGCTGAGACAAAGTCAGCAAATTGAAATAACCTCAGTGCCAGTTTCTCACTTGCAAAAGAGCCTGGCAGATAAAGCCATTCTGAATTTGATAATGGCTGTGCTGAGTCTCTATGTCAACTTGAGTGGCATTGCCTTCTATTATAACTTCTTTTCCTGTTTCTGTGATTAAAACAAAATGCCCTAACAATAGCAGAGTTAAGGGCTCATGATGCCTCCTGATTCAAGAGTACAGTACATCAGGGCAGGGAAGTCAGGCAGTGGGAGCTTGAAGGAGCTGCTCGCATTACATTTATAACCAGAAAGCAGGCAGTGGAGGGGGAGGAAGGGGACAGGGTGGGGTGCAGGTGGGTGTGCCTGCCCCTCCCCTCATATATAGAGCCCAGGATCCAGTCCTGGGATGGTGCCAGCCACACTGGATGGGTCCTCAAAGGCCCATGCATCCAAGGATGCCCAGACACCCATCTCCCAGGCTACTCTAGAGTTTATCTAACCATCACATAGACTTCAAATATTAAATCTTCCCAAGTGTAGCCACAAGTGCCTTCAATTTAATTGGGTTTTTAATGTCTTTCAGTAATGTTTTATACTTTCCATAATACAAGTTAAATAGTTCTTTTTTGAAAGTTATTCCTATGTTAATCTCTTTGATGTTATTGGAAATAGAGTTTCAGAATTTCATTTTCTGATTTATCACCCTCATATTAAAATACTGTTTGGCTTTTTTCATATCACTATGAGATTCTGATAACTTCCTGAATCTATTCAATAGTRCTATTTGGTTTTAGATGGTGTTTTCACATTGTCTTCATGCATGGTAAAGTGTATATTGTACATATCACTTCTTCCTATATTGTCTGCTGTGCTTGCTTTGTTTTCTCGTTCAATGCCCTCAATAGAACTTCTCGTTGTCAAACTTGTGAAAATTGATGGTCACCTTTCTCCTAATCCAACTTGAGATGAACCATAGGGATCCTCCTCTTTAAAGAAGACATCAGATCTAGGATCACACACGTGACCCTTTCTGAATGAGGCTGCTCCCTCAATTTCTAGAAAACTGGGCATTTGCTGTTGTTGTTTCTCTTTCTGATCATGAGAAGAATTTTGGCAGGGGCTTTTACAACAGCCATTGAAATGATCTTTATCAAAAATATCCTTTCAACTATATGTGTAATTTTATTAACAGATGTTCTCACATCAAATCAACCATGCATTCCTGAAATAAATCCCACCTGGTTATGGTTTATAATCTTTGTATATCTTAGCCATGAATATAATCTTTACCACAGGTTACTTGATTTGGCTGATTATATTTTGTTGAGTATTACGTATATATTTATTAAGGATGTTGCTTTATAGTTTTCTAATTGTCTTTTCTTGATGTGCTTTTATCTGATTTGGTAGCAGCATTATACTGACAGCTAATATGCAATGAACAGTACCCACTAACCTCTTGTTCTCTGGAAGACCTTGAGAACTATCACTATGAATTCTGTAACTAAGAGGTAATATTCACCAGTAAAACCATCTGGTCCTGAGCTTTCCTATATGAACAGTTTCCACAACTACATAATTATAATTACTATTACCTAATATTTTTACTTTTGTACAAGTCTACATTGATTTTTCTACTGCCTTTCCTGCTGGCTGTTTTTTGTTTTTGTTTTGTTTTGTTTTGTTAACTTGACACAGCCAGGGTCAACTGGGAAGAGGAAACTTCAATTCAGAAAATGCCTCCAACAGGTTGCCCTGTAGGTAAGTCTATGGGAACATTTTCTTGATTAATGATTGATATGTTAGGGTACAACTCACTGTGGGCTTTTCTGTAGATGGATTTTTCTTTGGGCTGCCAGCTCGCAGAAAATAACATGGAGATGTATTATTAGTTATGAAAGCTCAACTTTAGCTTAGGGTTGTTCCTAACTAGTTCTTATAACTTAAATTAACCCATATCTTTTAATCTATATTTATTTATGTGTCTTGGTTACCTTTACTCTGTACTGCCCATCCTGCTTCCTCCCCATCTGGCTGGCAAATCTGCCTTCTTCCCAGAGTTCTCTCTCTGCCCAAAAGTCCCGCCTGTCTCTCCTACCGATCTATTGGTTGTTCGTCTTTTTTATTATATCAATCATAGCAATACATCTTCACAGTGTACAAATATCCCAGAACACCTTGTCACCCAGGTAGGTGGTCGTCTGTTGTAAAATACACGGGCTGAACAAACCATGAAGAACAAGCCAGTAGGCAGCACTTTTCCACGGTCCCTGCTTGAGCTTTTGGCCTGGGTTCCCTCACTGTTGGGCTAATGATGCAGATGTGTAAGCCAAACAAATCCTTTTGTCTCCAAGATGCTGTTTGTTGTGGTTTTACCAAAGTAATAGAAAGCAAGCTAGGACACTTCCTGAGTCCCTTTGGTTTGTATTTTTCTAGGTCATTATTTATCTAATCCATATTACTTAATTTGTTACCATCCAGTGGCTCATGATTGTTTATAGTGCCCCCCACCCCCGAATTCTTCTCATCAAGATGTGGCTGTTAGCTGAATCCTTTTTTCTATTTCTGGTTTTTAATAATCTGAGTATTCTCTCAGTGTCTCCATTTGGTTGAAGGTTTAGTTGACTTTTTCAAGTAATTTGCTGCTTTTTTTTAATTTCCTGTATTGTTTGCCTGTTCTCCACTCCATTAATTTCTACTCCAGGTTTTGCTATTGTTTTCTATCTATTTAGTGTATGGTTTCTCTTCTCAGCTTCCAAAGTCTTACAGCAGAAGGCTAAGTCATCGATTTGAGAACATTTCCTTATTTTAGATAATAAATTAGATAAATATAATAAATAAAATAAAAAAGTGGTCCTCTCTGTACCACTAAAGCCGACTCTCTTAAGTTTTGCTGTATTATTTGTAAATTTTTATCTCAGAGTGATTTATTTTGTTGATTAATGCTTGACCTGTTGGCTATTTGGAAGTGTATCATATAATATATGTTTAAGTCACTTAAATGCATTTGCTATTAAGTTCATGTCTCATTTCATTGTGGATGGAGTATATTGCAAAGGCTTTGTAGCCTTTCTAATTTATTGACTCTTTTTTCTTCCCTAGCATATGGTCTAGAATGTTCCACATGTCCTTGCTACTTCAGCTGCCAGATGCTGTGTCCACGGATACCTGTCGGGTAAAGTTCACTAAGTGTGGCTCAGCTCCTTTGCTTGGGCACCATGTGCCTTGTCGTTCCTGATGGTATTAAAATTGGAGCACTAAAGTCTTCAACTATCATTGTTAAATCCCTGCCTTCATTTTTAAATGTTTCTTTCTTCATTTCAGTTTTGGTTCATGGGATTAGGCTCTATATTCATCAGGTATTTAAATATCTATAGCTACCTAGTGGAATGTCCCCTTTATCATAACATTTTTTTTCTTCATCTTCAGTAAGATTATTGATAGAAGACTGTTTTGCCTGCTATAAATGCTCTAGCTTTCTTAAGCAAGACACTTTCCCATTTTTTTACTTTCAATCTGTTTAAGTCTTTGGATGTAAAGTGTGTCCTTTGTAGGCAATATATTGTTCAATTGATCTGATACTCTGCCTTTTGTAGAATTGTTCAGTGTCCCTCCCGTGTGTGATTGTTGGTTCAATTGTGGCTACACTTGGCATTTTGCTTTTCTGTTTTCCATGTGCACCCATTTGCTAAGGCTACTATAAAAATGTCCATAAAATTAGTGACTGACACCATAAAAATTTGTTGTCGCACAGTTTTAGAGATAGGATGTTCAAGATCAAGGTTTCAATGGGTTCAGCCAGGTCCAGCAGCTGTAAGAGAAAGAACTCAGCCAGGACTCTGTCCTTGGCCTTGGCTGTGTTCCTGATCCTATTCATGTCGTCTGTCTATCTGCACTGTATCTAAATTCACACTCCTCTAAGGACACCTGACACGTTGGATTAGGGCCAACCATGACTTTGATGACCTCGGTTTAAAGTAAATACCTCTGCAAAAGTCCTGACTCCAGCTTCTCATATCTGAGGCCCTGGGGCTCAGAACTGTAACCTGGGAATTTGGAGAGAGACCTAGCACAACGCATAATGATCTGTCTCAAGCCTTTCCCAGTCGTTTCGGTGCTCCTCTTGATCACGGGATCCTTCCTAACATCATCGCCCGGTGTTTGAATTCTGTGTGTAGCCGTCCTTTTGAGCCTTACGGCTACTAGCGTAAGTTTTCAGCCGCCATGTCAGATTGCGCAAGCTTTATCGCCACGCTTAGAGCTGTGCTGCTTCTTTTCTGTGCTGCCTGTTCTCGATACAGCACAGCTCCCCGTGTTGAAATGCAGTGCACTGCTGGAATCATTTATGCAGTTCATGTCTCCTGTAGCATCTGATAGAGGAAAGGGAATCAAGCGTGTGCTTACATTGCTTGCGATGCTCCTTAGCTTGTTTGCCTCTTCATCTGCGCCTACGGTTTGGGGGTCCCAGGTGCTGTCGTTTTCAACAGAGCTTCGTTCCACTCACCCCCTTTTCTCCTGTGAGGATCAGATCAGTCCGGTTTCTATATGTTAGCGCTCCCACGTGTAATTATTTATGTACCGTCTCCCGCAGCTGCTTCTTAAGTGGGTTACGACGAACGAGAAGGGCTGTCATCTGCGTTGTCTTTGCGGTTACTTAAATGAACTCTCAGGGCTCTTGGTATTTTCATAAAGGTTAAATTACTTGCTCTGATCACTCGTTGTTTCTATCCTGAAGAACTCCCTTTACCATCTGTTGTAAAGAAGTCGAATTACAACAACACATTCTCTCTGCTTTGTCCGGGAATGTTGTGATTGCGCCTTTTCTTTTGAATGATTGCGGGTGTCTCTAAATTTCTGTCAAGCTTTGCTTTTCCTTCAGCACCAAATGCATCATTCCATTCTGTGGCCTCACTGTTCTGGAGCGAAGTTAGCTGTTACACTTGGAGGGCTTCCTTGAACATACCGTGCTATTCTTTCTCTATTACAGATTTTAGGGTTGCCTCTCTGACTTTGTCATCAGACGTCCCATAAGGGGTGGCCGTGGAATCTTTGATTTCATCCTTCGTAGGTCAAGCTGAGCTTCTTGAAAGTGCACATGGCTATCATCCATCCGAGGTCTTCTCAGCCACCCTTAGTTAAATACCCCCCCCANACTCCCCCCCACTCCCCCCTTTCACTGTCCCCCTCCACACGCAGCAGTGCTCTCGGGGGCGGCCCATGTGTCTTCAGGGCTCTGTTCACTTTTCCCCCATCACTCCTTCCACTGCTTTAGATTACGTAGACGAAGCCATTCTGTCTTTAAGACTGATTCACCCGGCAGCTCAGACGGACTCTTCAGTCAGGTCTGGATTCTTAATTTAATTGCTGTACTTTCAACTCTAGAACTTTTGTTGAGTTCATTGGTTACAATTTCTCTTCATTTGTAGTCTCTCTCTGCTCTCCTCTTCCTTTACTTCTGTGAGCAGGGTTTTCAGTAGTTTTGAACCCATCATTGGGGCCATGATAAAGACCTGTTAAGAGAAGTCCTCTTGCAGGCAGTTTCTGAAACCTATTTCCTCCATCCACTCCACTCCTGGGGTATGAGAATGATTTTTAAAAAAAGATCTCATAGTTTTATTGTCGTTGTTGAAAACTGAACATTTTCATACTAAAGCAACTCCCAATACTGATTTCCCCTTTTCCACACTTATTTCCTACCATTCATTGTGAAGTCACTTGGTGGTATATCTTAACAGAATCCATTGCCCATGATGTGACCCATCTGAGGGCTGTAGCCTCTGGGGTGGCATCAATCCCTGGGAGGGACTGGGTTCTATGTTCCTTTGTGATTGCTGTAGGACTGCTTGCCTTGTCAGAGTCACACCTGACTGGAAAGGTCCACTAATTGCTGCTCATTCGTTTATAAAAATAATGCTTCAGCGCATGCATGGTTTCACCGTCTGATCCAGTTGAACTTGGGCTCCTTGACAACTCCAGGCTTTGGGAGGCAGGGCAAACTGGTCATCTTCACAGTTATTTCTTCACCTGGTTATCTGTGGTGATCCAGGTGGCCTGTGGTTTGCTGGGCGCTTCCACTGAGCTAACATCATGTTAGCTGTAAGTGTTAATATCGAAGTACTCTGTCCTCTGAGAAGACCTTCTTCTCCACACTGTTCCGAATCAACTCAGTGGGCGGATCCCTACATGCTATGGTCAGATCTCTGAGCCACTCTCCAGGTCTGGGAGAGCAAGATAATAATCTGCCTCTCTTACATGGCGTTCTTGCTCTGTGAGCAGGGCACTGGGCAAGCGCAGTAGCACCGGACTCTCCCAGTGTGCAACATTCTCCCTATGAGAAAGCGGAGGTCAGGATAACTGGATATCCTCATATCATCCACTTTCTGTTCCTGGTTGAACCAGTGGAACTCTCAGTAGGGCTGGTGGAAGAAAGAAGCCCTCAATACCTTGGCCACATCAATCTGAAAACTAACTTCTGAGGAGGTGGTAGGAAAATGCTGGCCACGTATTCATCCTAGAAAGACTCAATAACACTTGAGCTCTGTGGGAGAAAGTTTCCTCTGGAGTGGGGCTCCCCGCATGCTGAGGGAGGGGTGAAGGGTGAAGAAGAATGGGACTGGGGTTTAAGTGCTATCAGAAAGTCTACATCACCTTTGCATATTCAAAGTATAGAATGTGCGGGCTTGATACACGTATGCATCACATAATTATTATCACCTTAATCAATACATCAATTACCACCCCTATTTTAGATTAGATCCCCAGAACCCATTCCCACTGACATAGAAACATTGCGCACCCTTTGGTGGATGTTTTCCAGCTCTGCTCACCCTTCAGCTCTGGCAGCCACTACCACACTTGAGTTTACCTCTTCAAATCCCACGTGTGAGCAGCTTGCTCAGTTTCGCCGTTTCTGTGGCTTCTTCATTTAGCATACTGTTCCCTAGTATCCTGAACGTGTTCCTCTGTGACAGAGCCATAACCTGCTGCACGCACACCGTCAGCGCAGCCATGGCTTCTCTCCCTAACTTGGCTCCTGTGAATGTTCAGTGGTGAACATTGAGTGCAGGGGATTCTTTGACTTGATGGCGTTTCCTTTAGTTATCTCCTCAGTAGTGGGATCACTGTGCCAAATGGTAGTTCAGACTTTACTTGGTTTTCTTCTTTTGTTTTTCTGAAACCTCTGAGTAGTTTTGCATAGGTTCTATACTAGCTAGGATCCATACCAATGATATGCAAGGGCTTCCTTTCCTGCCTTTTTCCCAATTTGTAGGAGCGTCATCTTTGGTGGGGGCTATTTTGACCAGTAAAGTGATATACTATTTTCTCTTAATTTGCATTTCTCTAATGATTTGTGATTTTGAACACTTCTTTTTATGCATACATTGGCCACTTGTATGTATATCTTATTTGTGTGTGGGGGAAGTCTATTTCAATCCTTTGCTCCTTTTGATTTTGAAACATTTTTATTTACTTACTGGATAGCAGTAATTATATAGTTTTAAAGATTAAAGTGTCATGATCAGTTCATTTATACATTGTATTATGATCAACTCAAGATAGTTATGCTATTTACCATCTTCAATATTTCCAATGTATTCTAATGTTGTGATGAGAGCATTAGAAATCCTCTTGTCAAGCTTTGTTTAATTCTACCACACAATATTTTATCTGTAATCATTGTACTACTATAAATTATCTGGCTGTGACTTTGCATCTGTTAGCTGGTTTCTTCTCACCCTCCTCTACATTTCCTGTTTCCTCATAACAGTTGTGAAGCATTTATCTAATTATTCTTTATCAATAAAAACTCAGGAGTCAGGTATTGGGGTAAGAACCTGATTGATCAGAGAAACAGCAGAGAAGTAACTAATGACCTCCTCTCTATCTCCTTCCTCGACCCAAAAATGGGCCAAGAATCTATCTAAAATCCCTCCCTTCTACTTGTTTCTCTATAATTCCCTACTCCTTCCTGTCCTCAGTCCTCTAAAGTCCCTATGGCTGATTTTGGTCAGCTAGTAGCTAGCTCTGCCCTCAGATTCAAGGAAAACTTTATTGATAGTCTCAGGAGTGTCAGAATGCCGTCAAAACATCTCACAATCTTTCCCCTTTTGTCTAAATAAAAAGGAAAGGTTTTAAGTCTAACACAGTAAAACTGCATACAATAAGAAAAATTATGAGGTAAAAATTACATTCACAATGTACAGTTCATTTGCATTTGTGAAATTCAGAGAAAATACTCCACAATCTATCCTATCTTGGTGAGTTCAAAGTTTTCTACCTAATTCACTTACTATCCTAACTTATATTACTGATCCAAAACTATCTTTTAAGCCTCAAAACATTTTCTTAGATAAAAAATTTAAGCTTTTATGTCTCTCAACTTCATACACTTTACAACTCTTTTGTGAGTTTCTATTCTAAACTTGTTAGCAAGGAAAACTGTAAGAATGACTATCTAGTCTTCAACACCATCAAAGACCGTAGAAGGATATAATATTACCTGAGTAAACAGGAATTGTAAAGCAAACAACTTCCAAAACTATAGAAAGGACAGAGACATCTGGCTTCCTGCACAGTTACCCAAGTTTCCTCTGCAACATTGTGTCATTCATCTTTGGCCTTTCAGGCTTTGAATATCTGACAGACTTTTTTGTAAGACAGGAATTTCAAAGGACTGTCCCATCTTGTCTTAGCAACGTTTAACAGTCATCTTTTTTTTTAAAAAATACTTTTTATAAAAGGATTTATTTATTCACCATGTATACAGTATTCTGTCTGCATGTATGCCTGCAGGCCAGAAGAGGGCACCAGATCTTGCTACAGATGGTTGTGACTGGGAATTGAACTCAAGACCTCTGGAACAGCAGGCAGCACTCTTAACCTCTGAGCCATCTCTCCAGCTCCAACAGTCATCTTCTTTTGGTTCCTGTTTGTCCAATTTGAACAGCATATTGTCTGCAGTCAAGACATAGGAAGTTTCTTGCACATATGGCTAGATTTGCCAAAATGAAAGCAACTCCATATGAAGGTTCTTAGATGCCCATTATCCTTTTTTTAAAGTAAATTTGTTGTTACTTGGAGCAGATGTGTCTCATTGTCACAAGAAGCTTTATGTTATTAAACTGCTTTAAATGATGTATTCTCTAGGTCTTTGAAGTAGTTGAAGACCATCTGTATATCTAAAATATATCTGTTTGACCTTGAAAACATACCTAATATGGCCACAAATTTGATTGTTAGATGATTAACTACTAACGTGTATATTTTAATTATACTAAATAATTTGTAATAATAACAGAAATTTACATTGCATTGTTAAATGAGCAACATAAGTACAATAACTTATACATGAATAGAAACATATACACAGTATAACAAAAAATAATCTTAAATTTGTATCAGTATGCCAAAATCCATACTGATGTAAAATATTTAAGACTGGTAGTGGCTTTTTCAGTTTACAATTAGATTCAATAATCTAACCTTTTATTCTAACATTTCTATATCCCCCTTGATCATTTCAAAATGAGATCCCTGAAACTAATCTCCTTTGCTTAGTTTTCTCCCTGACTATGACTAATAACAACTTTTAACCAACCTTTCTATATAATAATAAACATCCATAAATTATGGACTGACCAAAAACCACCCATACCCACTCTTGGGAATGTGGGAATTTTGTTCTTAAAATTACTTACTGCTGTCTAAAGGTGACAGCATCTTTAGGGGACCCTGAGAAAATTAGAGATAATTGTTGGCTCTTGGGGAAACATGCTGTAATATTTTTTATGAGGTAAACTGCTTTCTTATACTTTATTAAACACTTGTCTTGGATGTAATTCAGTGGTGTTCTTATTGTACATTGTCTGAAGTATTACTAAAATCAACCTACACAATATATTATCATGCAAATTTTTACTTCCAGTGGCCCATACAACACTGATGTATATTTTTTGACTCTTTTTCCTTGTAACATTTTAGTGTACACCATACAGATGTGAGGCTGTACTGTATTTTAAATAGAATAGTAGCTGTAACATTTGTTGTTCTGTCTCTGTGTAATGGGAAAGTGCAAGACTTATCTGAAGTCCTGGCAAGAGTAGTCTGTGAGGCTGGACCCTCTCAGCTAGCAGTTTTGTTATGAGCAATTTGTAGTCTGAAACTGATCTTTGTGTGGTTTTTGTTAGCTTAATGACATTATCACAATTCAGGTGGACTCATCTTTGTGGGGCCCCATTATCCTTTGGAGACTTCAAATGTTGCTATTAGGAATGATCTCTGTTCACTGTAGAAAACTTAAGTATTTAAAAAGTCATATGCAGCAGATCTTAGAGAGGCTAACGGACCACAATTTGTTAAGTACATCTGGGGCACAAACTTAATTTTTAGTTACCTGCTTCAGACTCAAACCCAAAATCATGTACAGGAACTTAGACAAACTCTATTTCTAGAATTATTTGGTGCTCTATATGAGCAGTAATACAATGACAGAAAGTTTAAATGTAGATAGATAGATAGATAGATAGATAGATAGATAGATAGATAGATTAATCTTATAAGTTTTGAGATAATATTTATATCTTAAAGAAAATTTAGAGAGCCAAAATAAAAGTAAGAGTTATGAGATTAGGGGAAGTAGACTAGTTCCTTAATTTTGTTTTTCTTCTGTTCATGTCAGGTGGCTTTTCTGACATGAGACAGAGATTTTGAATTTCCCTTTAACCAGCATGGTTGGCTTTAGAGAAGGAGTCACACTCCAACTCCAAAGTCAGCTTTAACTTTTAATTGAATTGGGACTATAAAAAGACCTTATATGTCTATATAGAACACAGGAAATAAACATTTGGGAAGATTTATAAAAAGTCATCCTTAGTTGGATACTTTTATACTCCTGGAAAGACAAAAACAAAACCCTGCCCCAACCCTAACTTCAGGGAGTGTCTTTT
>LOEQ01004333.1:22344-34002 GCA_001685075.1 Bramus lutescens | reverse complement strand
AGATGGCGAGTAGCCAAGCGGAGAGGCTGGGCTGGGGGTAGTAGGAAATGACTCCCGCACGTCCAAATGCACACTGAAATACTGGGTTCTGTCTATGCTGCCACCTTCAGAGAAGACACAGCTCAACTGCTCGCCAGTTCTGCTATTTCAGCACCATGGTTATGTGAGAAGAGGGATGGCTACGTGTTTTAAAGTTAACAAATGTCTGAGATATAAAATATTAACTTAATAGTTTTCAGACTAATCAAGAAAATGTTTGGGAGAACACTTTTATTAAAATGTATAGACATACAAGTAAGATCATACAGAAGAAGCAGATTATATTTTTATATTTAGGAACTAAATATATATGCTCATATATGTATGAATAATATATTTCATTATATACATATAAATTGTATGTATAATTATCTACACATATGTATAAACAATTAAAGGAAAAGAGGCCATGAATTTGAAAGAGAACATAGAGGGAGGAAAGAGAAGGGAGAAATCATATAATTACATTATAATCTCAAAGACTAAAAAATAAACTAAAAATTTCAACATAAGAGTAGGAGTAAGAAGGTTTTATGTACAACATGAGGACTGGAATTCAACTCCACAGCACTCACAGGAAAAGTTGGTATAGCCCAAAACCCCAGGGCTGTGGGGGCCCAGACGGCCCATCACTGGCGCCAGCTTGTGGAAAGCCTAGCCCGGGGTGCACTGACAGAGCCTGTCTGAAAGCAATAAGATGGAGAATGATAGACCCATACACCCAGCATCCTCGTTTCCACATGTGCACAGAGACCAAAGGTATCTACACATAAAAGTGAGCATATACCAAACACAATTTCACTGCCGCAAATGATTGTGAATAAAAACCGTCCTTTTATCCAGTTTAGAAGATAGTCTGAAAGTCTAGATTTTACAATTTTTGTTTGGACTTTGTAAGTTTTGTTGTTTTTATAATACTGGGGATTAAACTCAGGGCATGTTACATTCTGGGCAAGTGCTCCATCACTTAGCTCCACCCAGGGCCTGGTGCATGCTGGGCAAGTGCTCAATCACTTAGCTCCATCCCAAGACCTGGTACATGCTGGGCAAGTGATCCATCACTTAGCTCCATCCCAAGGCCTGGTGCATGCTGGGCAAGTGCTCCATCACTTAGCTCCATCCCAAGACCTGGTACATGCTGGGCAAATGATCCATCACTTAGCTCCACCCAGGGCCTGGTGCATGCTGGGAAAGTGCTCTACCACTTAGCTCCACCCCAGCCCTTTTGTTTGTTTTATACATTAAGCTTGCTGTAAATGGAAATTATGACAAAGTAACTTAGTTTTTAAGTCTTTTATTATGTAATGATTTTAACTTCTCAAATGAGGTAAGAATTTGGGCATGTTCAAAGAAATAGAAATGTATAATGAAAGTGTCTTACAAAACTGGAATCCCCACAGATGTAATTTATATTTTGTTTTGGACTAGCAATTCACGCCACAAAATGAAAACAGCCTGAGTCTCATGGGCTCTGCCAATGGGATGTTTCCTGTCAATCCTCTAAGCATGGCTCTGCAGTAGTCAATAAATGCACACTGATTAGTCTCCTGGTAATGATGGTCTGTGTGTCTGCTCCAGTTGGAACCAAGAGCAACATGGATATGACCAAAAAGTTGATTCACATAAAATAAATAAATAACATAAGAAACAAACTTGGCTCTCAAACAACACATTAAGTGCATCACAGCCTTGCACGAAGGTAGATAAGAAATACACTGACGTGCACTGAAGGCAACCATTTAAAATTCCTCTGCAAAACATTTTTTTTTTCATGAATTTTCCTCTGCACCCCATTTTTCTGTTTCAGGATTAAGCTTGGAAATAAAAAACAAATAGTGGAAGGTTCACCAGTCCCTGGGTTAAATCAGATGAAGGTAGGCAGCTCTGATCCTTGAAATGCATCAGTTTATACCTTTTAAGTTAATACTAATTTCATGGCACACGGGAAAACTGATTTTAAAGCACAGCCTTGCCAGACATTGGAAAGGCCATGAGACAATATGGAAATCTCTCGGTTTTAGGAGTTGCAGGTTGATCAATGACTACTAAGATAACAGTGAAATAGGAATGAAAGTTTTTGCCATATGGTAACAGTAAATGGTCTCTGTATGCTATGCCTTTGAGAAGGCCAGAGGAGTTGAACGTTTATACCATCAAGACATGATAAATATTTGAGGCACTAGATATATTTAACCTGATTAAAAAATGTCACATGCACAATATATACACCTATCCAAATATCACACACTATCTCATAAATATGTGCAATATTTATGTCTCCATAGTCAAAAATAAGTTTAAATTTAAAAACCTCCGCTTTTCCCACTTAAGAATTTATAGTTCCTCTAATGCATAAATCCTAGCTGGGTGGTGGTGGTGCATGCTTTAATCCCAGCACTCGGGAGGCGGAGGCAGGTGGATCTCTGTGAGTTCGAGACCAGCCTGGTCTACAGGAGCTAGTTCCAAGTCAGGCTCCAAAGCTACAGAGAAACCCAGTCTTGAGGAAAAACATGCACACACACACACACACACACACACACACACACACACAAACTAATGGATAAATCCTGTCTTTAAAGATGAAATTGTAATTCTCATATGCAGCTATGGAACTAAGAAGATCTGACCAATTTTCTATATTTTCACTACAGGTTTGGAGATGGACTCACTGTAGCAGACTTATATTTTCCAAAGGTGGTCATATTAGTATTTCTGATTTTACATGTCCTTGCAGAATGATCACTCACCTTCAAGGGGGACAGTGAACATGATTGCCTTGACTATAGCAATGGGGAGCGAGTGGTGCCAAGAGGCTGTTGCTAGGTCCTACGAGTTAACGGAGCATCCACCTGGCCCCTGGGACCATCACAATTGCAGCTCTATGGCCATGATATGAGGAAGACAACTGGTCACGTGAAAGGTCGCTGGTCAGTGTTGTAGCCATTGTCCTTAGTCAGCAGTCAGCAGCCATTGCGAGACATGAGGGCCAGGGTGGTTCCTGCAGATAACCCCACTCGCTAGCGTCTACTGCTCCACAAATGTCCCCACCATGCCTCCACCAAGCTGCAAGTCCACAGGCAAGAGAAATGCTACTCTTCTTCAGAGCCACTCTTCTGGGTGCTTGGCCCTTAGTGGGACATCTTCAGAGCGATTTTTTTATAAATTACAACACCCTTGTTTTCCTCCAAAGCTTAAGATCACAGATCGGTAAACCCCGCTTTCAGCATGGAAATCCTCGTTAGCTTCAGACTCGTTGTGCGTGTGCAACTTTTCAGTCCCCAGAACTAGAAATGCTGCTCTCCTTCTTCTGGTAATCTTCTGAACTTTTAAGGTCTAAACTTAAATATTCGTTGTCTAGGAAACATAATGTTCTGCCTTCTAGTTCATACTACTTTATTACATTCTAGCTTTCCAGAGTCCCCTTTCACTGTCCTTATCGCAGGCTGAAATAACCTTACTGTTTGCAAAAAGTAATATCTCCTCAGTTTGGCCTTAAGCTCTTGGCTGTCAAGGGTAGGCTGTATGTAGGTCGTAAGCTCACACTGGCTTGCAATTGCTGATTGCATCTTCTGGTAGTGCAGGTCCCAGAAGGTTTGCGAGTGGCTTCATTGGGATACTTATACCACTGAAACTGGAAAATAGTACTGATTAGAGGTTTTGTTTCAGAACCCAGATGTTACACATTTGCCAGCAGGAACAATGCTTGCCTTCACTTAGTAACACATTCTTAGCATCCACACAGTAAGATGCAGGAAAGACGCCCAATAAATTTAGGCTCAATGAAAGGAAGACAGGAAAGAAAAAGAAAGAAGGAAGGAGGATGTAGGGAGGGGAGAGAAGAGGGGAGGAAGGAAAGAAGGAAGGAGGGAGGGAGGAAGGAAGGAGGGAAAAAAGGAAGGAAGGGAGAGAGGGAGGGAGGGAGGGGGAGGAAGCTGTACTCACAGGATGAGGTGTATGCTTCTCTGTCTTAGGAATCAGCACGCTTCTGAAATGCAGCAACCATTATTTGTTCTTTATTTTCACGTTGGGCTTTTTTATTCTTTTTCCAAAAGTAGGTTACAGTCTCTCTGGGTCGCCAGAGCCAACGGCCTGCTTGAAGCATGTGAGTCATTGGCAGGCACAGCTGCCAACAGGCAGTTACTGATGCAAGGGCACATATAGACCTCAAAAGCAAAGACTATCACTCCCCCTCCTCTTCCTCCTCCTTGTTTCTACGGCTTTAAAAGTCGCATGTTCCCCAGGAGCAGCCACATTAATAAAAATACGCACAGAAGCACACATACACCGTGGAAGTATGTGTATGTACATGTGCTCATGAACATCCTTAGGCATATGCTGATCTCTCTGGGGGCGCTATAGAGATAAATATCTCTCTTAAGCAGAACTAGAATGGTGGGTGTGAGATGGGGAAGAAACGGTGAACCATGACATGAAACGGTAGAGCAACTTGGGCTTCTCCGGCTGCTAGAGGCAGATTTGAGGGCTGTAGAGTGCTCACCTGCAAGGTTAATCAACTACCCGCAGCGACAGAAATGACTTGAGCACATTAGACCCAAAGCCAAGAAAGTGTGATAGCAACAGGTTAGGAGGGCAAAACTGAAGCACAATTTGGACAGTATTTAAGCACAGTGCCTTGGCTACTGACAATTATCACAGTTTACAGAGGGAGGGGTCTACATGGAACTTCTTAAGACTCCACCACTGCTTAAAATTACAAATGTTGCTGGGCAGTGGTGGCACATGTCTTTAATCCCAGCACTCAGGAGGCAGAGGCAGGCAGATCTCTGTGAGTTCGAGGCCAGCCTGGGCTACAGTGCTAGTTCCAGGACAGGATCCAAAGCTACAGAGAAACCCTGTCTTGAAAAACAAAACAAAGAAACAAACAAAAAATTACAAATGTTTCCCAACGCAGATATATGCTGCCAGCTAACTTTCATTTGGACTACCAGAAGACCTATGGGGTTTCTACCCCTAAAGTCCAGACATGCAGTAGATTAAAGACAGTGTGCCGGTGCTGGCTTCTTCACTGGTTAATTTTTTATATTCACCTCTGTCCAATCCTACCACATAGGACTTGGTAAAATTTTGGAAACTCTTTTTGAAACTCCAGGGAGTACTGGAACTCTTTGTCTGTCTCTATAGGAAAACTCATCATGCCGTGATAAATACTTACATGGCTTTAGCCAGAATTGGCCCTCACTCCGGCAGGCATGAGCTCTGTGAGCCTCAGCACTAATGTCCACTACATAAAATACACTCACCACCCCTAAAGAATTTCCACGCCAACAGCACTGGGGAACTGAGAAGTCAGGAGAAAGCCTTGCATTCCTTATCCTAAAGAGAATCCCACTGAAAAAATGCCTGAGCCATTTCTAGCATTTCAAAGCTTTTCCATATCAGAAAGATAAATGAGCTGAAGAACAGCTTGAAGAACCAATTCGCTGGCTTAAAGCACTTGCTCCATATGCCTAGTGACCCAAATTCAATCCCTTGAGCCTACCCAAGAGAGAGGGAGAGAAAGGGAGAGGGAGGATGAGAGGTAGAACTGACTACACGAAATTGTCTTGTGACTTTCACATGTCCCCTGTGACATGTGCCCCACCATTGCATACCACACACACACACACACACATACACTGCATATATAAACAAACATACACACAATAATAAATAAAATTTAAATATTAAATAAAAGAGGTAATGCTAGAAACACTCTGTAGTGCAGCATGCTGGCTGTAATGTTAGAGACAAGTCATAGTGTGGCGCATTGACTGTAACGTTAGAGACACGTCATAGTGTGGCGCATTGACTGTAATGTTAGAGACACGTCATAGTGTGGCGCATTGACTGTAATGTTAGAGACACGTCATAGTGTGGCGCATTGGCGTTAGAGACACGTCATAGTGTGGCGCATTGACTGTAACGTTAGAGACAGACACGTCATAGTGTGGCGCATTGACTGTAATGTTAGAGACACGTCATAGTGTGGAGCACTGACTGTAATGTTAGAGACACGTCATAGTGTGGCGCATTGACTGTAATGTTAGAGACACGTCATAGTGTGGCGCATTGACTGTAATGTTAGAGACACGTCATAGTGTGGCGCATTGGCGTTAGAGACACGTCATAGTGTGGCGCATTGACTGTAACGTTAGAGACAGACACGTCATAGTGTGGCGCATTGACTGTAATGTTAGAGACACGTCATAGTGTGGAGCACTGACTGTAATGTTAGAGACACGTCATAGTGTGGCGCATTGACTGTAATGTTAGAGACACGCCATAGTGCTGGCTGTAACGGTAGAGACACGCCATAGTGCGGCACACTGACTGTAAAGATATGCATTCGTTCTGACATAAACAAACAAATACTCCACGAAGAATTAGAGACACAGGGTCTCAAGGGACTTTTCACAAAGAAAAATGACTTCAAAGGGAAAAAGAAAATGACATTAAAAAGTGATCCTTGATAGATACTGTAATACTTCAGCAGAACTAAACCAGGGATAAGAGAACAAAGCCATGCACAGATGCAAGAAGGAGAATACAGGATGCCCTCTGAGACTGTTCTGGTTGGGCTGTGGAGACTACCTGTGAAGGAACCCCAAACAAATCTAAGAGGAATAATATACAAAATAAAGGTCATTTTCAGAAGCGACATGGTGAGTCACATCAGGAAAGGCCGAATAATTGTCTCATATTCAAGATGTTTGCATGCCAATGTTTTTTTAAAATAATAGTTTTAATGAACTATAGTTCACAGCTCATAAACTTCATCCTTTCAAAATATACAAGTCAATGTGTCTACCATAGTCACAGATGTGCCACCATCACAGCGTCTCACTGTAAAATATTTCCCTCACCTCAAAGCAGAAGTCTCATAGTCAATAGCAGCCACTTCATAGTCTCATTCCCAATGCCAAGCTCCAGGCAACACCCGTCTACCACCTGAAGAAAGAAAATAATAATAATCAAAAAGGAATGGATAGGAGTGGTCCTTGGTTTTAGCACCATAAGAATGGACAACATTAAAAGGAAAGGCCATGACTGCTCCGAGGTGTGGTGGAGAAAGTTTATTGTAGATAAAAGGGAGACATAGCCAGAGGCAGGGACATCTGGGAGAGTCCTGCGTGGATATGACCCTGTGCCATGTGAGGAGAGGCAAGGAGGGGAAGGGAGAGACAAGAATTAGGTGCAACAGCCAGGACACCCAAGGAAGGCAGCGGTGGGGATAACCAAAATGGTTGGATTATATAGTGAAGAGCAGCCCAGCCTTCTGAGCTGGAAAGTTCAGAGTAAAGGGCAGGGTATGCAAGCCAGGAGGACCCTGGTCAGGTAGGGCCTGAGGGATGCTGGGAAAACCTGGCAGCCAGGTCCACTTTGATATGTTAAATAGGCACTTCAGCCATTTGTGGGGGGAGAAGGGGTGGAAACTAACATCCAAATTCTACCAGTCTCCAGACTTCCCACTCCTGGGCCTTTTATATAAATTGAATAATGCAATACACAGTCATTTGTGCCTGGCTTATTTTACTTAGAGCAATGTTTTCAAGTTCATCATATGTAGCATGTATCAGTATTCACAGAGTCCCTGCTGTGGGACCTCTGTGGTCACTCAGTTCCTGCTCAATGTTCTCAAGTTCATCTATGTAGCATGTATCAGTATTCACAGAGTCACTGCTGTGAGACCTCTGTGATCACTCAGTTCCTGCTCCTTCCTGGAATGAACTTAAATATTTGAACGATTTTTCTTGTCCCTAGATGCTCTCTTGTCCCTCGTTGTTTGACAAGGAGCAATGCATGAAAACCAGGGCCTCGGTCTAGGCTGCACAAGGATGCTGAGAAGTGTGTCAGTAGGGGTTTCATTGTGGAAGCATCACAGTGTGGACTTAGACAAACTGAGTGTTGTATATAGGCTGACACACATGTTGGCTAATGGCATATGTGTACACGGCACAGTGTTGCTCCTAGGGAACTATGGCTGAGGCACTCTAAGTGAAGCCAAGCACAAGAGAAAATGATGCAGTCAATAGATATAGTGAAGACCCGATTTATGGGGCTCTGGCATGCATAGCACAGTATACTGTTTGCAGTAAACTTTTTTATTAGCAGAAGGACTACACTTTAAAATGATGAAAATTATAAAATGGAGGAAATGCAAAAAGCAATAATCTAGTCATTTATTATCAAGTGCCGTAAGTATACCCAATTATGTGCATTGCGGTTTTCTATGACTGCAAGCACAATAGGTTTGTGTGTGCCACTATAAAGGCATAACTAATTCATTGCATTAAGAAGTTAGAGTGGCTTCATGATCCCTAGGCTGCAGGAACTTCTCAGTTGCATTATAATCGTCTTTAAACATGGTTTCTGCATAAGCAGTATACATATTTTATTGGATACCATGTTATGTTTGAATACATGTGTTCATTACACAATGTTCAATTCAGAGTCCCTGTCTTTAGCTCCCCAAACATTTACTTTTCCTTGTGGTGCAGGAAATTCCAAGTCTTTTCTTCTATAATTTTGAAATACACAATGCAGTATCTCTATTGTCATCAGCCTGTGCAATGGGACACTAGGTCTTTCTCCTTGCTGTCAAGTTACTACCCCCCGAATGGCCTCCCTTACTCCCTCCTGTCCCTAACTCCCCCCAAGACTTCAGTGGCCATGACTCTATTCTCAAATTCTGTGAGACTGATAATTTTTGATTTCGCTGAGCCATGCAGTATTATCTTTCTGGGCCTGATTTACTTTGTGTAGCATAATGACCTCCATGTCATTGCAAATGAAAGAATCGTTTTCCTTTTAAGACTGGAGATCATCGCTTGCACTCTCTTGCCCACCCATCGCATGAGTGATAACTGTTACTCCCTTTTCTCAATGACTGTGATGGGCACCCTGGAAGTACAGTCTTCTCTTCCATAGGCTGGCTTCTACCAATTAGTAAAAGCTTAAATCCATTATGTTTCTTTCTTGGTCACTATGTATTCAAATCAAAATTTGGTAGGATAAAGACTTTAGAAGCCATAAAAATACATGGAAATTAAATACTAGTTTGCTAAATAGGTCAAAGAGGAAATAGAGAAACTTCCTGGAACAGATTAAAATGGAAATGGAACATAGGAAAAGCAAAATCAGGACTGAGAAATTGATAGTAATGAGTATCCAAACTCATTACTACTTTAAAAATCAACCATTGTTCCCTAAAGAACTAAAAAAAAAGAACCCTACAGCCCAGACGACTAGAAGGAAAAGAATAGAGTGCAGAGCAGAAATCAATGAAATGGAGAGCAAAAGCTTCACAAAAGATCAACAGCCTTAAGTCAGTTTTTGGAAAAGTAAACAAAACTAATGAACCCTTAGCTAGCTTGAGTAAGAAAAAAAGAGTAAAGACTCAAATAAAATTAAGAACAAAAATGGAGACATAAATAATTGACAGTATAGAAATAAAAGAGGTTACTGGAAGCAAATATGAATACATCATTTAGCTGTAGAACAGCCCTGTGTTCTTCATGTCCTTGGTTTCTTTGTTTAATGGGTAAAGAAAGTTTTCCCAAATTACAGAGTTATGAAGTAGAAGAGTCAAACAAAACTTGAAAATAAATTAGATTCAAAGAAACTATGCTGTTTGATGTTTGACAACTTGACACAAACCTAAACATATCTGGAAAAAGGGAATCTTAATTGAGGAGATGCTTCTATAAGATTGGCCTGTAGGCAAGTCTGCAGAACATTTTCTTAGTTGTTGATTGAGGTGAGAGCCCAGATCACTGTGGGAGGTACAATCTGTGGGCTGGTGATCCTGGGTTGTATAAGAAAGAGGTTCTGAAAGTTGGGTGGAACAAGCCAGTAAGCAGTGCTCTTCTGTGGCCTCTGCTTTGGTTTCTTCCAACTTCATGCCTTGAGCTCCTGCCCTGACTCTCCTTGATAAGGGACTATAATCATCAGGTAAACTAAACCTTTTTCTCCTCAAGTTGCTTTTAGCCATGGTGTTTATCACATCTCAAAAGCTAAGATGGATATGAAAATGCCTCCTCCAACACCTTGCCTTCTCCTTACTCTCATTTACCACCTCCTCGGGCATCTTCTTTAGAGCTTTGTGACCCTTTCAGACCCGTCTCGTGTGGACATGTCTCTTTTAGATTCTTTGAGCCAGACTCTATTGATTTTATATTTACAATTTTCCTAATTGCCTATATTGGCTTGAATTCTGCCAAATGTAGCAAAATGGTAGAACTTTACAAACTGCTCCCCAAAACCATCTTCTCTGCTCCAGATCTCTCTGCACTCTGAGAAAGTGTGATATATAAAAGGTTTTCCTCTACCTCGCCCCAGATGACCACCACATAGCCTTGCTCACATGAACTGAGAGGGCGTATGCAGCATCTGGATATGCTTTTGTTGAAGGGAGCAAGCGTAAACTATGCCTAAGAAAAATGACGCAGATTTCAGTGGGGAGGGGGGTGTGTACAAAGATTTCATTATCTCCAAACCACAGGAACCAGAATCCCATCTGGCAAAGGAAATAAAGCCGGAGATGTGAGGAATCAACAGATTAGCGGGAACCGTGAAAATGGGCAGCTGCATGGTGGGTTTGATGTGGTGGGAAAAAAAGATCCCTGAGGGTTTCAGAGCATGGGCAAGACATGATGAAAACAGCGATTGAGGAAGATGAAATACAAGCAGGACGAATCAGAGGGAAGCACCAGACACTGAGAGGAAGCTGTAATCCAAGCCCCAGGGAGGTGAAGAAAGCCAGGGTAATGGGAGAGAGAGTTATGAATTCTGTACAAAGTAATTAACACGTGCCCACCTCTAATTCACTTTACTATCAAGTTACTACCTACGATTTTTTTAATGCTCTTGCTGTATTTGAGAATGCAAAATAAACCCATGAGAAGCTGAATATTTTCACTAAAATGATAATAAAATTTTCATCTCTGTGAATATAATAGTTGAATATAATAGTTAAACTGTCTGGGCACCCTGCTGTGCAAATAAGCTTCATCATGAGCCTGTGGAACAGTTTACTGTGAGGAAATGGGCTTCAGAAAAATTTACATTTTTAGCCCCTTATTCGCAGAATAAACAAGCACAATGCAAATGGATTAAGTTTTGAAAGTAGACTCTCGCAGATGAAGCCAAAATATCATAGAAAAGATGTCATTTGCAGCCCAAGATGGTGTTGACCTTATTGCCCTGTATCCCTCTGAAAGTGTTCTACCCAAGTTCCCCTCTGCAGTAGCAGAAAGAATGGGTTACCTGTCAGGTGGGAAAGTCAACATGCTTTGCCTAGACCTGATTCAGGAAAGGCTGCATCCTAAGCAAGCCAGTTCTTCAATTCTGTACACAATTCTAAATGTCCCAAAGACTCAAAAGTTATTTTCATTCGAGTTTAAATCTTGATTAAAAAAAAAAAAGTCTTTGAAGCTATCTAAATCCAGAGTTTAAGAATTGAGTTTCAGGATGTACCAATTTTGCCAATTAAATCCAAAGGAAAGATAATGGTCAAATATTAAAATGAGGTTCCTTGAGGTCCCTCTGTCTCTCTGTCTGCCTCTGCTCTCTCTCTCTCATGTGTGTGTGTGTGTGTGTGTGTGTGTGTGTGTGTGTGTG
>LOEQ01004332.1:91055-108329 GCA_001685075.1 Bramus lutescens | reverse complement strand
TCACAAAATAGCTTTTACATAGGACAAGGATCTAAATGGAGTCAACAAATAATAGGTGGGACAATGCCACAATTAGATATGTTATGCTACTATGAAAAGCCCTCGGAACCAGGAATGGCTTGCATCCCATTGAATTATTGGTCAAAGGGATAGACTCCTGCAAACATCCCAGGCTATTTGCTAACCTATTGGTTACTCTCTATAACCTGATGGTAGGGTTCTATTTCTGAAGATACAGCTATTTAAACTGCTGATCATGCAGAAATCAAGACGGTGCCCAACTACTTGCTTCACTGTTACTGACTAGTGTTCATGGTGCTGGAAGGTACTTCACACACTACCTGAGGAGATAAGTATTCATCAGTATCACCCAGCTATAAATACTGTGACCTACAACAGCATCCTTCCTGCTAGATACTTTGGTACAGTAGAAGAACAAATGTAATAGAGATAGCCATCTACTTTTTGATTGGATTTAAGACCCGCTTGCTAAATAGAATTCATCCCTGACACTGCTACAGTGGTCAAGAACCTAAAACTTGATAGGTCATAGGCCTAGAGAAAAAACTTTCTAATATTTTTCTCCTAAAGGAACATAGTAATAGTGTGACTCTTAACGATGTTGGCACACGAAGAGATTAGTGCACCACCCAATCCTCCTTAGAGAATTTTCTTCTTGGAGTATATGATAATTAATCCAGAAAGCCACAAAAGCAAAATGAGTGCTTATCCATAAATGTGTGTCTTTATCAAATATTCTCCTCAAGGCTCGGGGATCTATGTAGAAGAGGAGGCCAGGAAGTTGTGAGAGCTAGAGGTGATGGATAATTCCAAGGAAACAGCATCTTACAGGCAAAACAGTGATCATACACACCCAGTTGCACAGAGACTGTGGTAGCATGTACAAGATCTGTGCATGTTCAAACTAGATAAAAACCCAGCACTGAGAAGGGGAAGAAGAAATAAAATGCCATTTTCAATTGAAACATGCTGGTAAAGGGGAAACCATCTATCTCCACTGGCGAGTCCCTGGGTGTATCAACCACATTCTAGGTCAGGCCTATGCCCAACAATGATTGGTCAGCACAAAGCAGAAACTATGATTTTTGCTTTTGATTTTGTTTTGTTGCATTATTTTTTGTCTTGTTGATTTTATTTTATTTTTGGTTCATCTGATTTTACTTTCGGAAGATTTTTTTTGGTTGGGTTTTTAGTTTTTATTTTGTTATAGAGAAAAAATATGAAATCACTAAGTAGAAAGGTAAGAAGGATCTGGAGGAAGTTGAGAGAGGAAAAAGATTAGAACCGAGGGCTATTGGATGAAAAAAATGTAAATAAATATTATTCAAAGAGTATATTAAGTTTGAAGAGGAAATTGGTGTTTGTGATTCTGGGTGGGACAATTCTGTATTCTGTCAATTGTGTTTTAAATAAATGCTGATTGGCCAGTAGCCAGGCAGGAAGTATACACAGGACAACCAGACAGGTAGTAGAGGCAGGACAAAGAGAACAGGAGAATTCTGGGAAGGAGGAATCCCATTCCTCCCCAGTCATGTCCAGACATTGAAGAAGGAACATGTGACCTGCCCCATGGAAAACGGTACTGAGCCATGTGGCTAACTTATACTAGAACAGTGGGTTAATGTAAGTTGAGTTAATAAGAAGCCTGAGCTAATGGGCCAATCAGTTTATCATTAATATAGACCTCTGTGTGATTTTCTTTGGGGCTAAATGGCTGAGGAACCCGTTGGGAAGGCAGAAACCAGGCAGGACAGAAAACCACTGACAACATGTTTCCATGAAAACTTGTGTGGGAGGAAGTGGGAAATGGATTTGTCCAAAACATGGACATGTATAGCATTCTCAACTATTAAATAAAATATATTAAAATGTTGCAAGCTCATGTTTAGCACTATATATTGGCAAAGTATCCTATGAATAAATAAATGGATAAATTTCTAATATAGAATTTTGTTTTGCTACATAAATATGAGTGGCAGCATGGGCATGCGAGGGACAGCATTATTGTAACAGTGAGAGGGAAGTCACCAGGATAAATGTGTGTTTTAAAAGCCATTGCTTGTATCTGGAAAATACATAAAAAGAAACTTTTTGTGATTCTGAAAGTAGTTATAACTATGATCTCCAAAAACCTTCAGAAGCTCACTTCCCAAATGTGACAAATAAATTAGAAATTTTATTTCAGCTCTTTTCTCACCAGGTACTTAATTTAGAATCTAGAAAAAAAAATCACATTTGAAACTGAACACCAGAGTAGGAAAACTTATTAGAGTTGCAGTGGGAGACTTAGTGAGACATTTCATCTGACAATCTGAAGGGAAATAGATGGCATTGCAAGCCAAGGATGGGATTAATGACACTCGGTCACACTCAGTGCTGAGCGCCAGCATCTATGCCAATTATAGCACTGTCATCACTTTTGAGACAACCAAATGTCTACATGAGTAAGCAGATGAAGAAGGCACAGCCCAGATTTCACACTCAGAAAAAATTAATCTTCACAGCTCCAATACACTTACATTAAAATTATTTTCCCCAATTTCTCAATAACTGAACTATTTTAAAAGTTTGTTTCCCGCTCAAATACAACAACGTAATTTATCATGAAAATCCCATGAAAGAATATATTTAGACTTGTACCAGAAAAAGAGATAAATGTGTGTTATTTTGTTCTGTGGGCTTGTAAATGCAATACAGAAATTTATTATGCCTATATAGCTTTTATATGTATGCATTTTCTCCTCCAGGGGTTTCAAACTAAATAGATCAATTTAAACTAAGCCAAATCAAAGGAACATGAGTTTCAGTGTTGTTCCCAGAGAAAGAGTTCATAAAGCAAAAGTGTGTTTCTGAAAATGTCTTATAGAACAGTAGAGGGTGTAGTTTCCTTCTTGAAATGGCAGATTCAAAGAACTCTGGAACACAGCTGCAGTTTTGGGTGAGGACAGTATCACATGGAGACATCAACAGTTACCTATGCTTTATATTTACTTATTTCTCTATCACGTGTGGGAGATTTACTGAACATATACTCTCATGATATCAAGGTTTTGACAAAGGAGGGAGGAACTGGATGATAGAATTTAATAAAACATATAGCCTCAAGAAATTATGTTCCAGGACAATACAACTGCCAAAAATTAATTAGAACACATCATTATTAAGTTGAATTTATTTTTCCCTTTATTTATTCATCCATCTAATAATTTATTCATCTACTAATTATGATTGCCACTGTGTTTCAGGAGTTGCAATAGGTTGGGGGACACAAAGATAAAAAAGTCACAATTCCTTAATTAAAGAGAAAGGCCCTAGTGATAAATAATGCAAATGATTTTAATTAAGAAGGTGAACAGAATTGATTTGAGTTATTATTTACAAATATTCACTCATCTTTCCAATAAAAAGGCTATTCATCCTTAGCTACTGCTATAACATACATACTGCCTTGAGTTAATGTCAACTTGTCCATGAGGTGGCTTGTTGGATGGTGTGTGACAGGTTCTGATGAAAACTGAGGGAATCCAAGTCACAATTTAAAATCTTATTTGGTGTGTCTACCATACTACTTAGTTCTTTCTGTTTAATATAGATAAGTAACTTCAAATAGAATTGAGCCCTTCAGCCATTCCATAATTACTCTATAATGGAGCAAGACTTGTGGAATATCACAGTAAGTAAAATTTCAGCTTATAGCCTCAAAGAGTGCAAGAAATGACATCATGTGCAACTGAGAGACGTTTATTTTGCCAGAGTAAGACAGCGCTAGGGAACAGCACTTCTCAAATTGTGAAACTTGCATATTTAAAAGGTGGTGAATAAGTTTAATGTCTTCCAGTGAAGGAAAGGAGGAGAGAAGACCATTCTGGAGCTATTGAGAGCTGAGTTTAGAAATGTGAACAAGGTCATGTCTTATATGCTGTCCTCAAAAGCTGTCATCCTTCAGGGCATCCAGGACAGTACCAGGAAGTTCTTTAAAATGTTTGATAGTTTTGAAAATCGTGTAAATTTTCAGTAGTGAAAATCCTTTGAGGACACAGTTAGAAGCACATATATACACAGAAAGAAAAGGAAATGGAGAGCTGTGGGAGAGAGAGATGCGTATGTGTATGTATATAAGAGAGAGAAAGAGAGATTATTCTGTGTTTAAACATGATACTTCATAGAGTTATTTATTTAAAGAGATTTTAAAATTAAATACAATTTGTGCAACATTGTATTGTTGGAACTATGGATCAATACTGGTCCTGGGTGAAACTGGTAACAGTAGAAATAGCCAGTGTCAGAAAATTAGAGAGAATGCTCAGGAATTGGAAGTAATTCAAAGTAAGGTCCTGAAGAACCACAGTATGAAACAAGGCTATAAGCCATGCAGATAGCTGGTCTACCAAAAAGCTTGCATTGGCCATATACAAAACCTTTTGGGTTTTATTCATGGGAAATTTAGGTGGCATAGAAATGATTTAAGCAAGGTAGTAACTTGGCTTCACTTAAGTTCTGGGATGAGATTTCCCTTTGAAAAGATGTAGTAGTGAACAAAGGGGGGTTTAACTTATTTTTAAGAAAGGCTAGCCAAAGTATTAGCAAAGTGGCTCCATTGCTCTACTCTAAGCAATCACACAAATGCAGAGGCAGTAAAGATTGAAACAAAGGCTGCACTTGAGGAATGCTCAGGAAGGTGCCTTGATACTTGACCAAGAAGAGACACAATTAAAATTGACACATCAAATGAACCACACAAATCTGCATGAAATTTATCAGGATCGAGATTCAAGTAATTTTGGTGGTTGTCCAAGATTATGGTGTCAAGAGGACTGATTTGAAGTCGCTTTGCTTCCAAGACCATGCCTCTTTGATGAGTCCTCATGTGTATTTTGAAGGGTAAGACAGCAAACTATACTGTGTGAAATTAATATAGGACCCAAATTCCAAGCACACTGAAGGAACCTTGATGGTCCAATCCTCTCTTGAACTCACTTTGAAATATATTTATATTTATACTGACATCCTCTGAGTTAGGTTGGAACATAATAAAACCATAGTAATTACCAACCAACAAAGCTTAAATACAAGGATGAGATATTATAAGGCAATGTAGTTGTGTCCTACCTGTAGCCCATAGCTGCATGTGTTCCAGGATATCTAAATGTATCCCCAAATATCTGTAAATAACAAGATCACATTCCTGTGTCAAGCAACTAAACACCGTGCATGAGAGGAGGATGTGGCACAGTCAGATTTTTCCCAAAGCTGGTATTGTTTCACAGCATCTTCCTCTGGGGAGAGGATGGGCTTAGCTAAGAAGTTCATGTCTCACACGCTTTATGTCACCTCACCTGTTGTCTTGGGCATGGCTGATAGCACACATTATGTTTTGAATTATTGCTGCCTTGCTCTAAACACTGAAAATAAGCCCACTTATTTTAGAACTGCATGGGGATTCAGGAGAAGTTATAGTCAGTCCTCCATCTTCTTAGATTCTGCATCTGTAAATCCATCCAAGAACTTATTAAAAATGGTTGAAAATCAGTATCTATCCTGAGCCTGTAGGACTGTTTTATTGTTATTTCCTAGGCAGTATCATTGCAGCAGCTATTGAATTAGCATGTACACTTTATTAGGTATTATGTGGAAATCATAAGGACATAAATAATGCAAGGCAAAGCCCACAGGCCATTTGCTGATAATATGTCACTTATAAGAGGGAATCGAGGATCTGAAGAATTCATTACCTGTGCAGGGTCTTGAAGTCAATCCCACAGATACTGAATGAGAGCTGAATATATAAGAGGTAAACTCTGCTCTGAAATACAAGTGGTGGCTTCTTACATAATTTGAAATATAATTTCTCACTGGCATCTGTAAATTGAATACTAACAGACAAAGATTGAAGCAAGAATAATTTGTGTGTGTGGAATTTTATCTTTTGAGTTTTCAAAGGTACCTCTTATATTCCAGCTTAGAGTATTCTTTGTAGTAGACAAATATCCCGAATAGTGCTTATTACTTACTTAATCTGCTGTGTTTTCATGGCTGGCACTTGTCATATAGTTATTCTGGAATTTCATGATCTGATGAATGCTAAGACTATAAAATAATTCACATAGTTAAGTAATAAAAAATATAATGCGCCTAAAGGTCAGCCTGTGGCTTGTAATTATCGCCAAGATTATTATTAACTTTCCTTTAGTGGTCATTAAGTATGGCAAACCATTAAGATAATTGTCATATAACCCACCTACACTATACTTATATTCATGCATTATCAATGACTTTTGGATTATATATATCACTCACAGAAGTCAGGGAATTTAAAATACACACTCTCTGTGCTTTACAAAGATCTGACTACTCATTGTTCTTTTTGCTTCTTTTACTTCTTGCAAATTATGATGACTTTTTATGACCTTGGCCTATTTGTCTTAGTAGGAAGCATTAATGAACTATATCTACATGCTATGACTTCTGTCCTGATCGGTGCTTCTCTGTGCAGTGAATTTTTTTACTTCCATAAATAGCAAGAACGATGCTTCCCCCTGGGTGAAATCTATTTCATAGATTGATATCCATCCTTCCATCATTTAAATGGGATGCCATTAGAGATCCCTGTTTATGATGCTGCTATGGCACATCGATAGGTGGATAACACATATTTGCGTCTTTGCAAAGCAACACACTTTTATTCACACCACTGCCTTTAATGAGCTGGCTCCAAGCCATGATCATCAATTCTGACATTTACGCTCCTTTCGTGCTGTAGCAGAGCCTTGCAATGACATAATTGCTGCTTGTTGAATAAGTGATGATGCAAAGTACATTAGCCATGAAAAACCTAATTTATAATCCATTGGGCCAGTCTGACCATTATCTAGGAGAGAAAAATTAAAGTTCTCACAGTTTTGAAATCAATACTACTTCAAGATAGATGAAGTAGGTGCTTAATNTTTTTTACTTCCATAAATAGCAAGAACGATGCTTCCCCCTGGGTGAAATCTATTTCATAGATTGATATCCATCCTTCCATCATTTAAATGGGATGCCATTAGAGATCCCTGTTTATGATGCTGCTATGGCACATCGATAGGTGGATAACACATATTTGCGTCTTTGCAAAGCAACACACTTTTATTCACACCACTGCCTTTAATGAGCTGGCTCCAAGCCATGATCATCAATTCTGACATTTACGCTCCTTTCGTGCTGTAGCAGAGCCTTGCAATGACATAATTGCTGCTTGTTGAATAAGTGATGATGCAAAGTACATTAGCCATGAAAAACCTAATTTATAATCCATTGGGCCAGTCTGACCATTATCTAGGAGAGAAAAATTAAAGTTCTCACAGTTTTGAAATCAATACTACTTCAAGATAGATGAAGTAGGTGCTTAATATCTCAGAACTTGGTAGAGATTACAGAGTAGATTGAAATGCCTCAAAAGAGCCCTGACAGACTTGCAGCTGTAATTTATTTCTTTAATATAGTAGCAGTTTGTCATGAGTGTCATAAAAATATGGCTTTGACTTTATTATTGTTTGCACACTGCACAGCATGAATGAATAATTTATTTCAAACAGAGAAAATAGGAGAATTATTAAGTACTTTAACTTAATCTTTTATATTTCTAAGAACCATATTATCATTGGGCTATCTAAAGAGAATGCAAATATCAATTTCAGAGAGATAACAAGTTCTGTTTTTGCATATGCATGTTCCAAATATGTCATTTCTCATGGTCACTCTGCTCTGGGTCCCATAGTACATGTTGTGACAGCTGGGTACGGACAAGCATTGTGGGTGTTTATGACCTATATGCGATTTAAATGGAAATTCACTCTGTCGCATTCTGCAGGAATCTCTTTTGATGACGCAGAAACAATCAAGAGAAAAAATTAAAGACTTGCCTTAAGTTATATTATAAATAAGTCTTTCTCAATTTGATAAAAGAAGTGTTCTAATTTCTAGTAGGCAGGGTTAATTTTAGTAACCATTTTCCATGAATTTTCTAGTAAATCAACATTTATTTAAAGAGATTGTTAGTTAACTAAAGCTATAATGGAACACTATTCTTTAAATTTCTTCTGAAAGTAGTTAGTATGAATTGTGAGCTTAAAGTTATTTTCCAATTCATAAATTAGGGAAGTATATATTCTGTCAAAGTAGCTGGCAATTTTGATTCACTTGGTTACTACCAATGAAGCTATTTTACAATTGACTCATTTTCAGGCCAGCTCTTTTAACAAATTCTAACTAAGAGTGGATCTGGTAATTTTAGTGAATGTAACCTGAGATTTTTTTTTTTATCAAAAACTCAATGTGATAGAACCTCCTTACTGACGTTTATAAGTGAGAACAGAGCTAAAAACTGTGGGGTATTTCAAGATGGACCATGGACTTTGCCTGATCAATTTTTGGATAGAACCTCAGTTTAGTATGTTTCCCCATGTCATCTGAACCCACATTCATAGAACATAATCTATACAGCAGTGTGATAGAGAAGTCACACATTTGTATTATTTTACCCTGGAATTGTTTCGATCTCATATGTCACCGAAAGACCGTGTGTTGGAATTCTGTTCTTAGTCTGCAGTACTGCTGGGAAACAGTGGACTTTTTGAGAAACAGGTCCCAGTGGAAAGAAATTACTTCATAATGAGTATGTGCTTGAAGACAGTACCTGGACCTTTACAATTCATTTGCTTTCTGGTCACTCTGACGTACGCATCTTTGTTCCAATGTACTCATGCAGTGTGATGCTTGACCCTATGGCAGATCCCAAAGACTGCTGCCAAATAGGGCTGACTGAACCGTGTGAAACCATTAGACAGAATAAACCTTTTATCCTTATAACCAGAATGGACAGATAATGTGTATACAATGCTGTTTTGAAAACACATCATTAATTTTGCTAAATTTCACACTCTAGGTGGTATTTTTATCATTAATATTTAGATTTCTTATCTGTTGCATTGAAAGCAAATTGCAGTTATTACATTTGTATCAAGGAAGCAGTTAATCACTAAGAGAAAGGCTTTAAGGGTGCAGATCCAGATGCTTGATCCTGAACACCACTCATATAGAATGGGTCTATAGTATAGAGAGATTCCTATCAAGTATGTAGCAAGGGTCATTTATATGCCAGCAGTGGTTAATAAAAATGCAACGACAATTAAAACTTGAGTAATAAATTATCTTAAGAAAGATGTTCTCTCTTGTTCACTTTCATTCAGTATTGTTGGACCCTAAATTTTGTTCTTAGTGATCACCTGTTGAATTGTTCCTATTGATTTGACATTCCAATCAGGGAATCTGTATGGAAAATACAGTTCAGAAATCTCACTAATGCTTGCTCATCTTAGGGAAAGGGGCTATAAATTAATTAGTGCTGCATATAATATAATGATTCAGTGTTACTGCTTTAGCCATAAAATATTAAAGACTTTGGGCACTGGTAGTACATAAGATATTGGAGAATAAAAGTATTAAAAATTGTTTGCCATCTTTTTGTGCTTGATAGTTACATATAAAGTTATTAATCATCAAAAAATTTATGATGAGGAAGAATAAAGAATCTTACAGGTGAGATACAGACCAGACAAACCTTTATTTTTACAGCATATAACTTTCAAATAAAACCTCTGTTATGTAAAATTAGGCTTCAGTTAACCCACTGGAGACTGCTTTATGTCAATCAGCCTTGAAAGTGGACAGTGTATTTGTATACACTGACTATACAAGACTATTTGTATACAAGATTAGGAGCTCAGAGGCTTAGGTTACATAGTTGCCCTCTTCTCTGCTTCCCATTTCCCATCCTTTCTATTCTGCAATGCTATTAGCCTTTCTGAACTTTAGTTCATAGCTTCACTAAAATATAAATTTTCATACCAAGAAGAATTGCTCTAAACTTTTAAGTAAATGTGTCCAATGCAGAGAGGACAAATATCATGAAAAAGATATGTAATGCTCAGTTCCATTTTGAAGCACGTCTCTAAATTTCACAAATATTTCTACATTTGCCCAACAGTTTAAAGAACCAGAATATGACCTTAGGATGCTGACACTATTAGTCTAGTGGCTCTGTTGCTGGGAAGAGATACCATGACTGTAGCAAATCTTATTAAGGGAAACATTTAATTGAGGCTAGCTTACAGATTCAGAGGTTTAGTTCATTTTCATCATAGTGGGTAACATGCAGGCAGGCATGGTGCTGGAGAGGGAGCTGAGAGGTCTACATCTTGATCTGCAGGCAGTAGGGAGTGATTGTGTACTGAGAGTATCTTGGGAATATAATGAGACCTCAAAGTCCACCCCTACAATGACACACTCCCTCCAACAAGGCCTCACATACTTCAAGTCCATACCTTGGAGTAGTGCCACTCCCAATGGGCCAAACATTCAAATACGTGACTCTGTGGGGGGGTCATACCTATTCAAACCACCACATTCCTCTCCCTTCCTTCCATTGGCTTGTAGCCATAACATAATGCAAAATGCATTTAGTCCAACTTCAAAAGTCCCTACAGTCTATCACAGTCTCAACAATGTTTAAAAGTCCAAAGTTCAAAGTCTCTTCTGAGATTCATGCAATCTCTCAGTTGTATTCCTCTATATAGACAAAATCAAAAAGCAAATTCCATACTTCCAATGTATAATGGTACAGGGTATACATTACAGTTCTCAGAAGGAGTAAAGAGAGCATAGTAAATAAATACAGGCCCAAAGACAGACTGAAAACCAGCTGGACAAACTCCAGACTCTGCCTCTCCATGTCTGTTGTCAAAACACTCTTCAGATCTCCAAATCCTCTGAGCTTTGTCGACTGCAATACTTCTTCCTTTGGAGCTAATTTCATTCACTCTCAGTAGCTCTGTTCTGCAGGTATCCCTCAGTTCCTGCGTCTCTAACATCTTGTGGTCTCCAAGGCAATCCAGGCTTTAACATCATAGCTTCATGCAATGGCCTCTTGGGGCACCCATGTAGGAATACTCCTGCCTTATACTTGGCCTTAGCAGCTTTCCTTAGGCACAGAGGGTAATTACATAACCCTTTTCTTCTATCCTTGACTCTAAAACCAGAACCACATGACTGAAGCTGACAAGTTCTGCCACATGCTGAGGCTGGAACATGCTTTCTTTGTTCAACTACATTTTCATCAACTTTCTGTTTTCCATGGTTTCCTTTGCTGCCTGGGCTTGGCCATCCTGGAACTTGCTCTGTAGACAAGGCTGGCCTTGAATGTAGAGATTGGCCAGTCTCTGCCTCTGGAGTACTGGGATTAAAGGTGTGTGTTACTACACCCTGTTTTAACCCTTTCTTTAGCTCATTTTTGCAAGTTGGAAGTTTGGCTGGGTAGAATCTTGCCCTGAGGTCACCACTCCCTTTATTCCATTTAATATCAGTCTTTCCTTTAATATGCTCATCTTCTTGAAGACAGATATATCTTCATTCCACTTCCTGGTCCCCCTTTTCCCCTCAAATAGTACACGTTGTATTTTTCCTTTCTCAGCTTGTTCCTTTTCATTATAAATCTTCAAAAGAGCGGACTCTAATAACCATATGACTTAGTCAACATTATGCGGTTTTGAGATTTCTTTTGCCAATGGAATTAATCCTAAAGTCTTCCCTTTAGCCTCAGACAGACACTTTGGACAAGCGCAAAAAGCAGTCACATTGTTTGTCAAAATAACACAGGAGCAATCTCTAGGCCATGTATTAATATTCTTCTCTTACACCTGAACCAGATCCCCACAGTTCAAATTACCCTCAGCACCACTGTCTTCTATATTCCTACCAGTATCACCCATTAAATTCCACTTAAAAGATTCAACTACTTTTCTAATCCAAACTCCCAGAGTCCGACTTCCTCCAAACAAAAACATGGTCAGGCCTATCAATACTTTAGTCCCTGGTACCAACTTAGGGTTTCCATTGCAGTGAGGAGACACCATCACCATGGCAACTCTTATAAAGGAAAACATTTAATTGGGCCTAGCTAACAATTTCAGAGGTTTAGTCCATTATTATCATGGTGGATGGCATACAGGCAGACAGTGCTGGAGAAGGAGCTGAGATTTCTGTATCCTGATCTGAAGGCTGCAGGGAGAGACTGCATACTGAGTATTGCTTGAGCATATATGAGACCTCAACGTTTGTTCCCACAGTGATGCACTTCCTCCAAAAAGATCATACCTATTCCAATAAGTCCACACTTCCTAATAGTGTCACTCCCTATGGGCCAAGCATTCAAATACATCAATCTGTGGAGACCATTCCTATTCAAAGCACCACACTGACCTTGTCCCCCACCCCCCAACGGAGAAGCAGCAAGATGATTAATGTGTGCTGGTCTCCGTTGACTGTTGGCATTTTTGGAACTAAGTGCAATGAATAGCTCATTGGTTTGTTAAGCCACTAGCCATGCCTGAAACAGTCGTTCTCTTTAATGAATTTTTCTTATGTCACTTCTGCCATCTTTCTTAATTTATAGAAACAGGCTGTACATTTGGTTAGTCATAAAGTGTATCATTCCTTTAATGACTCATAGATCATGAAACCATAAGAGCAGGTAAATGATGTAAATGTAACATGTATCAATGCTGCTCATCATCATATTATCACCTTATATGTTGAAACGCACTTCCAACATTGAGGCTATTTCACTGAAATGTGAATTTTGGTAAAATTCTGCAGGAAACAAAACATAACAATTGATAATAATTTATTTGTATCTCATACATAATGTATATTTCCAGGTCTTATCCTGAGTCAAAATACTGAAAGATAGATGGTACTTGACATGAACACTGGATGCCTGAGTTTGATTCAGGCTGATGTCCATGCACCAATAATGGGATCAATACTCAGAAATACTGTTGGGCTGAGTCAGTAATTTTGTTTGGTGGAGGAGAAAATAAACACTAGGGAAAATGAACAGCATGATAAATTCAGTCTTTAGTTCTTTTGTTATATATAGGACATCTCACACAAGTAACAGAAAGAGGTGTTTTATTTGCTTTTAATATACTTGATTATAATTATAGTTGTGATGGTGGTTTGCTTCTATGATCCACATAGTATTCACATCACTTTCTTCTTCATTATTAAATATAGTAATTTTACTTCCTTTAGAATTTCATGTATGCATATAAATTATTTATGTCATACTCACCCCCTTCTACTCCCCAATCAACCCAAAGATTCATTTTCTATTTCCCCATCTCCTCTTAATTTGCATTTTTCTTCTAAAATTCTGGACATGGAAGGACTTCACACTCAAGAGCTCATGAGAGCTGTAATTACCTGCACATGAGGTAGAACAAAGGGGGAGAAAATAAGTGAAAGTAAAGTATAATAACCATGTATGCACATGCTGTAATAAAACTCATCACATTTTTTGTTTTCCAAAAAATCAACAAAAATAAATAGACGCAGGAGCATGTGGTGATAGGTATGTTCACCACCAGCTCTGAGAGCCACGCTCAGGTCCCAGCTCTGGAAAGCAGCACTAAGTCATATATGCAACTGTGTTCTTAGGCTGAGGGCTGTGCTCTCACCTCCACAGGCAGCAGCTGGGATAACATCTCCACAGCATACAGAAGGACATCCACGTCAAGGAAGTTTTCTCAAAACACTTTCTCACTACTTAGACCATTATTGTATTAATAATATATCAGTAATAGCATCTATCTACCTACGTATCATCCTATCAGTCTGTAGTTATGTCAACACACACATTTATTCTTGTATTAAGTGATAGGAAGGGAAGAAACATACTTACTTTATCTCGTTAATCACTATTAATTAAGAATTTATTAATTAGAGCCTTAACGTATTAAAAAACAGTTTAGGCCTATTTCAGTCTGCCAACTGTCATATGTCCTTTCTGCACTTGATAGAAAGAAACATTGCATGTTGTGATGGCAATCAAAGGAATTCAGGATTTATATGTATACATTATAGAAGTATAATCAACAGAATATAGCTTATTTAAGTTTCTATATTTTTAAAATTTTATTGAGGTTATAATTAAATTTTATACTTATTTTTCCTCCTTCTGAACATTCCTGTGTATCCCATCTTGTTATGTTTTAAATCAATGACTTCTTCTTTTATTAATTATTATATATGAATATGTGTATATGCATCTATAATCTTAAATATGAGCTGCCCAGTTTGTATAATGAAGCTTCTGTGTATGTTTTCAGGGCTGACTATTTCCTGTTGGATAATCAATTGGTGCTCTCTTCCTTGAGGAAGAATATTTCTTCCTGCTCTCAGCATTCTTTAGTTGCCCATAGTTCTTTGTGTAGGGTGAGGCCTCATGGGCTTTTCTCCAAGTTTATGCTTCTTAGAGAAGATTAAATATAGTTAAAAATTCAAGTACTACCTTGGTTAGATGTTTTGTCAAGTCAACATAAGGCAGAGTTATCTAGGAAGAGAGAATTTTAATTTAAAATATGGTTCATTAGTCTAACCCATAGGCAAGTCAGTGGGACGGTTTCTTGATGCTTGATCTAGCAGGGCTGTGTGATGGCCATTCTTGGTTGTGAACTTGACTGCACGTGGAATTAACTCAAGTAGCTAGATACACCTGTATGGTGATTTGCATTAGAAGCCCCCTATCAAAGGCTTATATATTTGTAGGATTGATCATCAGGGAATATCATTACATGATAGGGATTATGAGGAATGGATTAAGTGTGGCCACGTTTAAAGAAGTGTGTCACTGGGGTTGGACTTGAAGATTTCAAATGCCAAAGCAAGTCACAGTGTCTCTACCTTCCTGTTGTCTGTGGATTTAGGTGAAGAACCCTCAGCTAGTTCTCCAGCAGCATGTCTGCTTGGGTGCTACCGCGCTCCCTACCATCATGAAATGGATTAAACTTCAAAATTGTAAGTAGGCCCTGTTAAAGGTTTTCTTTTGTAAGAGTTTCTGTGGTCATGGTATCTCTTCACAGCAATATAACAGTAACTACGACAATCTGTGAGAGATTCTTCTTTATTGAATCATTTGATGTGAGAAAATTTAATTGGCTTTTTATTAAAGATGGAAAGATCCATTTTATAACTGGGCCAGTCCTTCAGGCTTCAGCATATATAATGAATTTGCTTGCTTGTCCTCATTCTCACTGGTTAGGTCATTACTTCACTTGCAGTAGAACCTATATTCAGAATTCCATCAGATATGATCAAGCAGTCTAGATGGAACAACTCTTAGATTTTTGGAATTTCCATTAGCAGACGGCTATTGTTTGACTAGCTGAATAACAGATTGTACGTCACACTGAAAAATCCTCCATGTCTGGAATGAGGATGGATAGAGAGTGAGAGGGCAAAGGAAGAGAAGAAGAAGCATTCTGTGCATGCCGTTCCTCTAGAGAACTCAACTCTAAAGAACACCGGCCCACTCCACTGTTGGCAGTGCCACTTCTTGACAAATGGTCCTGTGTTGTATAAGAACACAGACAGACAAAGCTATGGGGGAAACAATTCAGTAACCAGTATTTCTCTAGGGTGTCTACTTCAGTTCCTACCTCTAAGATTCATACCTTGACTTCCTGCCCTGACTTTCTGGCTTGATATCGCAATTTTTTGGTATCTCAGTCTTTAATTAAGTGTTGTCTAAATCTGTGTTTATACCATAATGTGAGAGTTGAATATTTATGATAAAAACTGAAAATCCTAAAAAGTATTCCTGACCAGCTGGCTCTTGATAGAAGATACATGTAACTCCTATTTTAGAAAGTTAATCTCAGAAGCATTAGGGTATTATGAATAAAAAATTAAAGAATTTTAGCTGAATATACCTTGAAGACAAAATTTTATTCCTATAACAGAAAATTTTAATAAACTTACTTGTATAGCAGTCATTGATTAGCTTTATCTAGACAATTATAACTATTTTATATGCAGATATGATAAAGAAAACTCATCCATACATGGAATTCACGATTTGACATTTTGTTTATGTCCTTTATATTTTCTGTCTTATATGAGCAAAGCAATGACATTATGAGAGAAGAATGGATTTTTATTACTGTGCATTGATTATATAGAATAGTAGGTTCAATATACATGCATATTATGTGCATTAATATATTTACCACATTTGGATCTCTTTATAGATGAAGAACACTATCTGGTTAAATAATAGATAATGTTTGTGCAGTTGATCTTTGCATAGTTGGACTGAAAATGAGGAGTCATTATCTAAGATCAATAGTCTTAACCACCAAATTACCCTCTATTTAGTAATGATGATTATATATTTATCTTTAAAAAAAACTTTTGGGTATTTATAAACAAAAACAAATATGTAAACATAAAGTATTTTTTCTTTGATGTCTTCCCTCAATGTTTGTGCACTGAGTAAGGAAAACGAATGAGACAAGAATACATTATGCTGAATTAATTAATCCAGACAAAGAAAGACAAACACAATATGCTAAGAAGCCCCATCAAAATTCCAGCATAATTCTTCATAGACCTTGAAAGAACAATTCTCAACTTCATATGGAAAAAAAAACCCAGGATAGCTAAAACAATCCTGTTTAATAAAGGAACTTCTGGCGGTATCACCATTCCTGATATCAAGCTCTAATACAGAGCTACAGTAATGAAAATATCTTGGTACTGGCATAAAACCAGACAGGTTGGCTAGTGGATTCAAATCAAAGATCTGGATATTATGCTTTGGGACAATGGTCTTCTACCCTGCAGATATTTGTCACTTGTATTGCTTTAATAGAATGCTAATTGGCCAGTAGCCAGGCAGGAAGTATAGGCTGGGCAACCAGAATAGGAAAATTCTGGGAAGACGAAAGTCTGAGTCTGCAATCATCATCCAGACACAGAGGAAGCAAGATGAAAATGCCTCACTGATAAAAGGTACCAAGCCATGTGGCTAAATAGACAAGAATTATAGGCTAATTTAAGATGTAAGAGTTAATAAGAAGCCTGAAGTAATAGGTCAACCAGTGTCTAATTAATGTAGGCCTCTGTGTGTTTCTTTGACTGAATGCAGGACCAGTGGGACAGAAACCTCTGTCGATAGTATTAATCCACACACCTATGAGCACCTGATTTCTGACAAAGAAGCTAAACTTATGCAACAAAAAGAAAGCATTTTCTTTTTTTTCTGTTTGCAATTCTTTATTATTATTATTATTAAAAATTTCCTCCTCCTGCCCGCCTCCCAACTCCCTCCCCCTCTCCCACCCCCTCCATTTCCAGTCCAAAGAGCAGTCAGGGTTC
>LOEQ01004332.1:64223-89717 GCA_001685075.1 Bramus lutescens | reverse complement strand
GGTGTTTTGTAAGTTTTGACCTTAAAATAAATATCCCTTTAAATCCCAACTGGTATGGGATTGTTTATGACTTACGCCTTCATGCATCCAAATGGATTGAACTAGAAAAAAAAAATCCTGAGTGAGGTAACCCAGACCCAGAAATATGAGCATGGTATGTACTCACCCAAAAGTTGATACTAGGTGTAAAGAAAAAGATAAAGTGCCTGTAGTCCACAACCATGGAGAAGCTAAATAACAAGGAGAACCCTAAGTTAAAAATATAGAGATTCCCCCTGAGAAGGGAAAAGAAACAAGATCTCCTGAGAAAAATGGGAGTGATGTGGGATTCCACTCTGTATGTTGTGAATATCATTGGTTAATAAAAGAAATGCTTTGGGCCTATAGCAGAGCTATAGGGGAACAGAGCTAGACAAGGAAAACTAAACTGAATGCTGGGAGAAAGGAAGCAGAGTCAGAGAGAAGCCATGGAGCTGTCACCAGAGACAGAAGCACTGAAACTTTGCTGTTAGGCCACAACTTTGTGATGATGGACAGATTAATGGAGATGGATTAAATTTAGATGTAAGAGTTAGCCAATAAGAAGCTAGAGCTAATGGGCCAAGCAGTGATTTAATTAATACAGTTTCTGTGTGATTATTTCGGTTCTGGGCAGCGGGGATGAACAAGCAACTCCTTTCAACATGGGAGCATGGCAGTGGGGGAGAAGAGAAGGCAGAAAGGGAGGAGTAGGTAAGAAGAAGAGGGGTAAGGAGAACTTGAGGGAACAGAATTGTTGAGATGGGGGAAGAACAGAGACTGAGAGCAAGGAAAGAGATATCTTGATTGAAGGAGCCATTATGGGGCTAGCAAGAAACCTGGCACTAGGGAAATTCCCAGGAATCTACAAGGATGACCCCAGCTAAGACCCTAAGCAATAGTAGAGAGGGTACCTGAACTGGCCTTACCTTGTAGTCAGTTTGATAACTATCTTAATGTCACCATAGAACCCTCATTCAGCAACTGATAGAAGCAGGTGCAGAGATCCACAATGGAACAATGTACTGAGCTCCCAAAGTTCAGTCCAAGAGTTGGGGGAGTGAGAATAAGAACAAAGAGGTCAAGACCATGTTGGGGATACCCACAGAAGTAGTTGACCTGAGCTAGTAGGAGCTCACCAACTCTGTCTGACAGCAAAAGAGCCAGCAGAAGACCAAATTCAGCCTTGTGAAGGTGGGTGACAGTTGCATGGCTTGGACAGACTGAGGGGCCACTCACAGTGAGACCAGGGCTTGTTCCTACTGCTTACAGCAGCTTTTTGGAATCCATTCTCTTTGGAAGGATACCATGCTCAGCCTAGTTATAGTGGAGGGACTTGTTCCTGCCTCAAAGCAATGTTTTGGCTTTGTTGACTTCCTATGGGAGCCCTCACCCTCTCTGAGAAGGGAATGGAGGGTAGAGTGAGGAGAGAAGTGGGGACAAAGGTGGAGGGGATGGGAGCAGAGAGAGTGGGAACTGGGATTGGTATGTAAAATGAGAAAAGATAGTTTTTGAAAAAATAAATAAAAGAAGTAAAAAGATTTTATGCTCAACATTTGAAAATAAATTTTCTTTGCACCAGAACCAAGGCAAAAGATGTAGAACAAATTTTAACTTCTCTGTTGAAAGTGCTGTAATTTTAGATACAAATTGAGACTAGTTAGCAGTATAAATATACCTGAACATTTTACTTTGAAGATAGTTCAACATGTTCCTTTGGAGACAAGGGAAGAAAAAGGAGCTAGGTTGAGAAAATGAAATAAAAAGTACAATTAAATGAAATTATAGATAATCCTTTATGTAATCATCTTGGTGAAAATTACAGGGTGTCTCTATCTTGTGTAAAGACATGTTTTCTCAGAAGTGTTTTTCCAACTTCATTTTGGTGTATGAGAAGCTGCACAGTAGTAGCTAAATGATCCAGAATTGAGAATATCGCATGAGTTTAGTCTAACAAATGTGCGCCTGCCTGAGTTATTTGTTAAGGTAAAAAGAAATACTTACAAAATTCCAGTTTTAGATCTTTTGCTTTAGAAAAATGAGCATTGTTCTTTACTGTTTGACCTGTCTCCAACCCTCAAATCTCTTTATTATGTGGAATTCTTATTACAGAATTTGAAGTTAATCTTTTTCAGTTTAGTGTTATAATTTTATCATGCTTCCAAAAACCCCAAAATTCCAACGTTGAAAACACAATCGGGCACATCTACTCATTTGCTCATGAAATATTTTACAGTATGAAATTTGTGGTATATCTCTGCATTTGCCTTCTGGACAGAAAGTATGCCAGTAAATTGCTCTCTTATGAAACTACTACATGGGTAGTGAGTGTGGGGTGGCTTCCAGAGGTACTTGTGAGTCTCTTCTGCTTATTTGCATCTCTATCATCACAAAGTTCTCATCTCATTACTTGAAAAGTTTTATATGTGATAGTGTTTAAATAATCATGCAACTTTCCCACCTCATGCCCTTTAGGCTGGTTCACCTCTACTTCCACCATCAGGGTCAGCTGCTGTGGGTCAATGATCTTGTACCCTGTAAATATTTGTCACTTGTATTGCTTTAATAAAACACTGATTGGCCTGTAGCCAGGCAGGAAATATAGGTAGGGTGACCAGAATAGGAGAATTCAGGCAATAGGAAAGGATCAGTCTGCAGTCATCACCCAGACACAGAGGAAGCAAGATGAGGATTCCTCACTGATAAAAGTTACCAAGCCACATGGCTAACACAGACAAGAATTATGGGTTAATGTAAGATTTAAGAGTTAATTAGAATCCTGAGCTAGTTGGCCAACCAGTTTATAATTAATGTAAGCCTCTGTGGGTTTTTTATTTTTTTTTGGAACTGAACAGCTGCCAGACCAGGTAGAACAGAAATCTCAGTCAATAAAATGGTGCCAGTGTGGACAACTACATCCACATAAACCTGAGAGAGCTTGGGAAGTAATTCTAGATGCAAAAGAACAGAGTTAAGCATGGCTTCTTGGTAGCAGAATTTTTATCAGGTGGGTTCTGTTTGCTACAGGCAAGTGCATCTCATTTAAGAGAGGCTTCCTGACTCAGTTTTAGTTTCAAAAACCTTGCAGCTCTTTTAAGAGGCCCTAGCACAAAAAACTTAAACGGTGCTGATGAATAACAGACAGCAAGCTTCCTGGTGGTGGCAGGATCTTGAAACGCCATAGAGTTGTGGCAATGAAAAGGTCTACTGCCAGTACCTCTGCCATGAACCTAGCCTCTCAGAAAGCTAAGGAATAGGGTGGATCTGGTCATCAAAGCCACAGCTTTTTAATCCTGGTCATATTGCTTAGCAAATTAAAGACTCATGTGGTCAGAAAAAGACGTACAGCAAAGACATATTCAGACAAAAACTCTAAATGGCTTACAGTGTGTTTAAAAATATATCTAGGCTTGGGAGATAAAAGAAAAACGATAAAGTCCTCAAAAGAAAGAAAGAAAGAAAGAAAGAAAGAAAGAAAGAAAGATAGAAAGAAAGAAAGAGTAGTTGGATGTGGTAGCACACAGCTAAATCCAAGAACTTGGGAGGCAGATGCAGACAGATCTCTGTGAGTTCAAGGACAGCCTGATCTACCAGAATGAGTTCCAGGGCAGCCAAAGATACACAAAGAAACCTTGGCTCAGAATACTAAAAATTAAAAATAAAAACAAAAGAAATAAAGTTTAAAATAAAGCCATGTAAAGATGAAAAATACGCAGAGAATCTGGATGCTCTATGTCATTGTGCTGTCTTGGAATTGTTTGATGGCCGAGGAAGGAGCAACAGCTGCTAAAAGGCATTTGATAAAAGACATTGATGCTTCTGGATTAATCTATCATATATATTTTGAAAATATCTTGACTTCAAAATTTAAGTCAAAAATATTTTACCTTGTAGAAGAGGTTTTGTTTTTGTTTCCACAGGAAATGAGAAACTGTGGATTCATTCTGGATTAAGAAAAATGAGGTTTGATCAAGGAAGACTCCCTGAGAAATCTCTGATAGGTGCAGATGGCCCAGATGATCCAACATTTCAGAGGACCTCTGTTGGAGTTTCTTCTGAGTTCTACATCCAGAACAGTCTCAAGACTGCAGACTGAGATGATCAAGTCCCACAGAATATGCCAGTCAGGACTTGGCCATAATCTTAAATTTTCTTTAGGTCCCCCAATCAGCAGGAAGTAGCCTAGAAAACTATGCCCCCATTCCCAGAAAAGTGGCCTATGGGTATTTGTCTTTTTTCAGAGTGTTGGTTACAAGTTGTTATGGATAATGGTTAGAAAAAAAGCTAAACAAAGGAGATTAGATTCAGAGGTTTTTTTTAAAGGAGGGGGCATGCTGTGGGACAATGATCTTGTACGCTAAAAAGATTTATCACTTGTATTGGTTTAATGAAATGCTGATTGGCCAGTAGCCAGGCAGGAAGTATAGTTGGGGCAATCAGAATGGGAGAGCTCTGGGAAGAGGACTCAGTCTTACAGTCATCACCCATACACAGAGGAATCAAGATGAGCCATGTGGCTAACACAGACAAGAATTATGGGTAAATATTATATATAAAAGTTAATAAGAAACCTGAACTAATAGACCAACCAGTTTATAATTAATGTAAGCCTCTGTGTATTTCTTTGGGACTGAATGGTTGCAGAACTGGGCAGGACAGAAACCTCAGTCAACACATTCAGCTTTAATGTGATGCCCAAGTTAGTTGCATGGGTCTGCTCTCCTTAGAGACACAGACAATGAGGGAAGGGGACAACTCTGCTAATCCCTAGAACATCAACCTGGCCCCAGGCAGTGGCTCCAACCATGAACATCCCATGGCTTTTGGTGGTAACATGGACCATGGACATCAACCTCTGGCCCTTCATGGCAACACAGGTCAGAGCATCTCACCCTGATGTGGTCATGCAGGCTTCTCACATCACTACTCCTACATCTCCAGTTCTGCTATTTTTCAGAGTGCACAAGTAGGTCCTTCATTTTGCTTGGGCACAGAGATAAAGCTGGCTAAGATGGCGTGAGCATAGGAGAGTCAGTTCTTCCCCTTGCCAGCTACCAGAGTCAGGAGAGCTGCCCCTGCCCCTCATCTGGGCAAAGAGAGAGAACTGGTCCTGTTAGCTTGGGTGCCAGAGAACAGGTAGACTGACCAACTTAGCTACTACTCGGATCCAGGGCTTTGAGTTGGCCCACCCCAACATATGCCCCATCTAAGGACTGCTAGAGCATGTGAAGGGGATGGTCCTGCAGAAATTAAGTCAGGATCTCCGTGACACAGAACAACAACAGTATAATTGAGAGGAGTCCCAGTGAGGGTCCAGCATTGGTAGTGCAGCAGAAAGCAGAGACCTCAGACTAGGACAATGATTTATTACAACAAACATTTGTAAGTAAAGCTGTTAGGGCAAAGGAGCAAATGGGGTTACTGACCAGGACACACCACAGCTTCCATGGTGAGATTATTTTTCATTTTATTTTTTTCAGCATTTTATTTTTTGCTTTCTTCTGGGGGAAGGTTTCAAGGGCAGAGGCAGATAGGAAGGGATGGGGAAATTAGTGGGAGTTATGTATTTGATAAAAATTCACAAAGAATCAATAAAAAATTAAAGTAAAACAACAGGGAAGCAATCTAATTCACAATAGCCTCAATGAAATAAAATGAAGCAAATGAAATGAAATGAAGCAAAACTTTTAAAAAGCAATAAATAAATAAGCATAGAATATAATAATGCCAACTTTGAAGGACTTCAAGCAACATGCAAAACAAAATACTTACAATTGGAGAGACTAACTTGGGATCCTCCTCCTGAGCCTTTGTGAGGTCGAGCCAAAGTTCTTTCTTCCCCTTCCTCACATTTTCCTAATAGCTGTGTTAGCACTCCCTTCCAGGTAACCAAAATGCTGCATGTGACACCTTCTCAGCTATGTGAAGAGGAATCATGCAGCTTATCCTTAGCAATGACACATGCACTGCAGTCTTTGAATGAAATAATTGACTTACCCGAATAAGTAGGTAGAAACCCTTGTATCCAGCTTTCTAAAGTAAGTATCAGGGGTCATGAGGTAGCAGCTTCCAGAAAGGACGTTTTGAGTTCCACATTCCAATGACACCTTTGTGCAGTTGGAACACTTGGCTTGCGATTGCAGAGTCTCTCTGGGGAGCTCAGCCCAAATTTCTCTCCCATTGAGGAATCCTGTGAGTTTTTAATGTCTCTTATTCAATACAGTCCACTCAGATTTTGTAGGGCTGAGTTCTGTGTCTGTGTATTTATTTGGGGTATTCCACAACTGGGAAAGTAAGTAAAGGGAAGTGAAAACTGGGGATCAAATTCATGAGCCTGTATCAAAACATTGAGAGCCAACTCAAAGTGAGTGTTTCTAGGGAATCAGCGTTGCCCCTGCATTTGAACTTGGTGCTCTTTCTAGTGCTCAGACCATTTGCTTACTTCTCTTGTACTCCACTTGTCACACAGAGCATGTTCTGTATTACAGAGAACCTCAAATTACTGAGACATAGACCTCTGATTTTCTATCCCCATTACTCACCTTATGCAGCTTAGATGCTGCATTTTCTCAGTGACTTTCTAGGATTTTCCAGGGATCTGATCCATAGGTAAACACACACACACTCTCTCACTATAATTATAGTGGTTTTATGCACATTGTAGTTACAGGGGTTCTAGGTACATACACATATATGCCATCACTGTACTTGCAGTGGTTTTCTGTACAAACATATGAGCCATCACTAGAGTTACAGTGGATTCTATGCACACTTCCATATGCTCCAATGTTGTGGGATATTTGATAGCACTCTGAAACCCAAGACTTAATAAAATCAACCTTAGATCAGGGGCAAAGCCAGCAATTAGTTGATAGAAATTAGCCATAGAGAATAAGAAGGAGCCAGGAGACAGAGAAGCACAGGAGTAGGGAGATAGAGTTTCATGGTCTTTTTGGTTTGGAGCAGCTGGAGAGATGCTCTCTTGCTGAATTTCAGGCTAGAACTGAAAGTCAGCTGGTTGCTTCTCAGCTTCTCTGAACTAGTAGGTTTTAACCCCAACATCCTGAGTCTTTCTTGATAAATAGAATAATATAGACTTAGTCAAAACCTACATTTGGTGGCAGTGGCAGAACCAGTGCCAACAGGATTGGGCCATGGCCTGAGTGACAGAGCACTGACTGCAGGGCTGTGTGGCTGCAGACAGTAATTAAAATATCAGAAGGCTCAAGTATAGCCACTAAGCCAATGGAAAAACATCACTGTAGTTACAGTGGTTCTATGCACACAGACATATGCATCATCAACCTAGGCAGTGGTTGGGAAAAAATGGCCCCCGAAAGGAATGGCATTATTAGGAGGTGTGGCTTTGTTGGAGTAGATGTGGCCTTGTTAAAGAAAGTATGCCACTGTGGAGGAGAGGCAGGCTTTGAGGTCTTATATTTGCTCAAGTCACATCCAGTGTCTCAGACAACTTCCTGGTTCCTCTACAAGATGTTGAACTCGCAGCCAACTTTACAACATGGCTGCATGCCTGCAGCTATGTCCCACTGTGATGGTAATAAACTGAACCTCTGAGTTGTCAGTGAGCCACCACATTTAAATGTTTGCCTTTATAAGAGTCCGCTGTGCTCATGGCAAGCCTTCTCTGCAATAGATATCTTAACTAAGACATAATTACAATGTTTCTATGCACCCACATATATGCATCATCACTGTTGTTACAGATATTCTATGCACACGTTACAGCATCCTAACATGCGGTATATAACATATAAATAACATGGAGCTTATAAAAGACCATAAACACTTGCTTCTCATGAAACATCTTCATGGATTCAATATGGTTGTCACTGTGATTGATGGATGGTATGCTTTCTTCTATAGACACATCCCATCAGACACTATTTATGGGGTGCCTATTGTATGCTATACAATTTTTTGAAATTTAGAGTCAACAGATAGAAAGGCAGGTGACTGGTGAGTGCATAATTACAATACAATTATTTTTATAGTGTTGTAGTCAAACACTCATCACATGTTCTAATCAGTTATGTTACAGACATGTCATGTCATGTAAGCTAATATCATGTCCACATACTCTATTGGTAAGTCCTAATGTTAATTTTTTATATATAGTTATGCTCCCTGTTTATGTATTTCTTGTTTTATTTGTCACAGGAGGACATAATTATGTTGACGTATTCCATATTTCATCATGACTCTTTACATATATCACCTTGTGTCCAATAATTTGTTCTCATAAATAATATTGCTTTGAATAATAAACATCCTTGTTAGAGCCTGGAGAGTTAGATTTATCATAGAGATAAGACTTGCATTTTGAAGTGGTAGAGAGAAGTAAAGTGATATTAAAAACAAAAATGCCTTATGTGAAAATACAGACCTATTTATATAGGTAGGAAAACACTGCTTTTGAAAAAGAAGTTTCCCTAAGAAATGATACTTTAGGTTAATAATTAAAATATTATGGCAATTACTTTCAGTATTCAAACATAATAAGTGAAACACAGATAAAAGGCTACAAAAAAGAAAGAAAAAGCAGATCACAACCATAATGCATTAAGGAATAAAAGGCTCACATAGCAATAAAGGGAAAGTGCATGCAGTTAAGAGCTTGTCTGTGCATTATGACACCAGTGCACATTAAAGGCAAAACGATCAAGGAAAGAAAAACTTAAAAGGAAATGGTAAGAGATGAAACTTGGAAGAAACACAATATGGGTCAAAACACCAGCTTCCTCTTTTAGCAATTCTTTTGAGGGAGCACTAGCAATGTAGACATTTATATTACTGACATTCTTTGAAAGTTAAAATTAAATCACACAAAAGTTACTAGACAATGCCTTAATTAAACCATTTTATTGCAATAATTCTTATGTATGAGCATTCTTATTTCTACCTATGCTCCCTTTACTATCTTAAAGGAAACACACATATGAAAGCATGGCCAATCTCCCCACAAATGAACCTTCATATCTCAACAATTCAGGTGTGGTGTGGTGCATAAAGTCACTTTCTTACTTTAAATTCAGAAAAATCAGAATCATTACAACTCACATCTTCTCTTTCACAGTTTTTGACTATATTATTTTTATAGTTACTTGAAAATGGCAAATATTTGTACAATGTATTTTGATAATGTCCATTGATCACTACTTCAGTCCAACTCCATCTGTTCTCTTAAATCCAGCCTACCTCCCAGATTAATGAATCCTTATTTATTGTTTTCAGTAGCTCCCTGAGTCAAACTAGAATATTATAAATTGTCTATCAAATTCTATTCCTTTTGGTATTCAGCTGATGAACTACATACACATAAAGCACTTTACTTCTCATGGAAGTATGATGCTATCCAAAAATGCACTTCTCAGCTCACTTAATTTTGAGCAGTTATCAGAAATATTCTACTTACCTGTTTTCTTATTTTGTAAAAAGGAAAAGAAAATGACTAAAAGATCCATGATATTTTGTTAAATCTAATTGTCAGAAATTTTCAGAAAAAAGACAAAGTGAGATTTTCTTTGCAAAGGAAACAATGTTCAAGAAATTTCTATATTCTAATTTTGCCAGGGGAAATGAAAATTATAAATATATATACAATTTATTATATATTATATATATTCATGAAAGTGTGTGTGTGTGTGTGTGTGTGTGTGGTGTGTGTTGGTGTTTGTCTTAGGATCACTGTGGCAGTGATGAAACACCATGCCCAAAGCAACTATGGGAGGAAATTGTTTGTTTGACTTCCACCTCCAAAGCACTCTTCATCATTGAAAGAAGGCAGGACAAGAGCTCAACAGACCAGTGTAGTGGAGTCAGGAGCTAATAGAGAGGCCATGGAGAGGAGCTGTTATACATTGCTTTGGGACAATGGTCTTTTATCCTGTCTCTTGTATTATTTTTAATTAAATGCTAATTGGCCAGTAGCCAGGCAGGGTAATGAGAACAGGAGAATTTGGGGAAAAAGAGTCAGTCTGCAGTCGTCACCCCGACGTAGAGGACACAGATGAGAATACCTCGCTGATGAGGTACCAAGCCACGTGGCAAACACAGACAAGAATTATGAGCTAAGATATAACAATCAATTACGAAGAAGCTTGAGATAATAGACCAACCAGTTTATGATTAATGTAGACTTCGATGTATTTCTTTGGGACTGAATGACTGTGGAGCCTGGTGGGACAGCAACTTCAGTCAACAGGCTTGCATCTCATGTTTATTCAGCTTACTTTGTTATGGAACTCAGGACCACAAACCTAGGAAGACATCAAGAACCTAGGCCTTCTGTCATTCATCACTAATGCCTTAGAGCCAGATCTTATGGGTTATTTCCTCAGTTGAGGTTACTCCCAGATGATTTTAGTTTATATAAGGTTGATATAAAAAATTTCCAATACAATATGTGTGTAGATAGTTATATAGATAGATACACAGGTAGATAGATAGATAGATAGATAGATAGATAGATAGATAGATAGATANNATAGATAGATAGATAGATAGATAGATAGATAGATAGATAGATAGATAAATAATCACTGTAACTCAAAATGTAAGCAAAATTTAAGAATTAATCTGACAGTATTGCCAGTATTATTGACAACATTTTAATGTTGCTTAGTAAATAAAAGTGTAAATGTGTTAAGATTCAGAACTTAAGAACTGTTCTCTAAATTAATAATGTAGAATATTAAAAACCATGCAATATATACATATCTGTTCAATGTTTAAAAAAACCCAAAATTTATCAAAGTCACCAAGAGATTTTAACTAATAAGTCAAAATTCAGTGATAGGATTTCAGATTTTGTATGTAATTATTGAGTCCCATGTGACAAAAATATACATATGAGTTTTGGCATAATTTTCAATTTCTCATTGAGTTATTTAAAGTTCCATGTAATAAAAATTTATAAGTATGGGGGTTTTGATATAATTCTGTTTGCCATTAAGTTACTTAGCATTTTTTATACTCATAGTCACAGTCTTACATCAAAACATAAGTTGCTAACATTAAAGAAACCCAAAAATATAAAATCCTTCTGAACTTGTTTCCATGGTGCTTATTTTGGGAAATTTAAGTTATAAAAATAGTTTATTTATGGTAACATTTGTTACGATTAGTAATATTTTGAGTGAATTAATAAAATGCTCAAACACACTCAGTAGTAATATTAAAATGGTAAGTGCATACACATTGGTGCATGAGGAACAGCAATAAGTTTCCTGCTTCAAGTCACTGCTATTAAATAGCTAAATGTCAGCTGCTGGCCAATGAGATGGCTCAGTGAGTAAAGGTTTTGCTGTTATGCTGAGAACCTGAATCTAATCTCATTGAAAGGAGACAACTGCCTCTTAAAAGTTGTCATCTGACCTCTACATGTGAATACACACACACACACACACACACGTAATACAATAACAGCATGAAAGATAAAGTTGTTCATAAGATATTACATTTTATTAATAAGATATTACATTACATAAAATTTTGATAGCAGACCTGCTTTTCTTGTCCCACCAACCATGCCAACCCAAACTGAATATGAACCAATTAACATGAGAAGTAATTCTTGGATACTGATACAATGTTGAGATGATGACAAAAGCTTGTATTGTCCTGTTATTGCTGTCGTCTACATGTAAGCTATAATGTTTTCCTGTCTCTGTTTGTGTTCTTGATGGAACCCTTGTCTGTTGTTCTACCTCTCTGAGTTTCAAAAATTGGCTCCATTGACTTATAGCTGCTTCTTTTCTGAAGCTATACCTCAGAAGCATGAGGAACATTTCCAGCAGTTAAATCTAAACATGGAATTGTTAGTATAGTAACGTAGCTGAGAATGAGGAGAGGTGGTTTATAAGCCAACAGAGCTAATTAAAGAATATATGGAAATAGAGAAAATTAAAGAAATTCAGGCATGAAAATTGTGTTTTCCCTTCTGAACCTCATTTGAAATCCACACAAAGGAGGAATAATTGTTAAAATGTATGTAGTGAATCAATTTGGACAGTAAACCAGTAAATTCAGGAGCAAACAAAATTACTAGATGATAAATATGTAAATTGATTGATCGGTTCAACATAATCACACAGAATATTAGAAGTGGCCATAGCAATGTGCAAGATTATTTTGCCAATCTCAAAACCATTTGCTTAGTAAATGAAGGAATAAATCATTTTGTGCTAAAGAATATATAATATTTTCCTCTATGCCCATGACAAAACTATATATATATATGACATATTGCAGCATGACAATAAAGCTTCCACAGCATGGGATCATTTCTCATGGACTAACAGTGTAATTGACTTTAAGAAGTCCACCAGGCACACAGGAAGTAAAACCACAGAGGAGATGACCCTGGTGGATGGCTGCAAGTGAAGATGACATCAAGATGTTATGCCAGATAAACACTATCTCTGTGCACTTTTCTTTCTATCACTATCATGCCTTTCTTATGTTTGCTTATCTCTTGTTTGCATAGCACACACCAGTTTGTGAACTCAGGTACGAGCTTCGCATCCATTTTTTCAGACAGAAAAGTTTATGTGCTTTCTGTTTTAACATAAAAAGAAGCAAGAAGCTGAATGTCACCTACTGCGGTAAAACACAACAGAGAAAAGGATAAGCACCATGTAAGAGTCCTCCAGATACACACCACCTTCAGTTTGGTCAGTTGAGTTTACATGTTGAGTGTTTTGGATTTATTATAGCACCAAGTTTATTAAGCAGAAAGAATTAGATATCCTGTAGTTACAGCAGCTTAACTGAAATACTTCTTCCATCAGTATTTAAATTTCTCCCTTTTTGGCAACTCAATGATTCAAATTTTGGCATCTGTGTTAGAATAAAATCAAATCTTACTTCCATTCATAAAACTTCATTTGGGTTTTATTAAAATAATTCTAAGTGATAAGCTTGTAGCTCTAACTGCCAATGTTAGGAATCAATGATATCTTTTATGTATATGTTTTCAGGGATGAACATACAAGTAATAATATACAGACTTAACAGTTTGTGTTTATATACTTATAAATCACTCCCACAATCCCCCACATACCAGTTAATAAAAACAGAGGCCATGAGTTTGAAACAGAGCAAGAAGGGGGTTTATGAGAAGATTTGGAGAAAGAATAAAGAGAAGAGAAAAATGGTGTAATTATAATCTTTAAAATTAAAGAAATAATAAAAATCAAATAAATACCAAATAAGTGATGTACCTCAATATCTGACAAAAAAATCAAATCTGAATCAGCACATAGCGTTAAATCATAAGATTGGGGTAGAACTTTTTACCAGTTGTATTTGGCTCTATTCTAGGCTGCCCAACTTCTGGTTCCTGGCACTCCAGGCATTGTCAGACATGGGCTCACTTTTGTGTCATGGGCCTCAAGTTGGACCAGTCATTGGATGACTGCTTCCACAAATTCTGTTCCACCATTACCTAAGCACATATTGGAGGCAGAATTGAGTACAGGTCAAATGTTTTATGGCTAGATTAATGTTCTAGTCCCACTGATAGAAGTCTTGCCTGGTTATAGAAGATGGCTGGTTCAGGCTCCTTATTTCTCAATTTTTACGGGTCCTTGATGTGGGATTCCCCTCTGTATGCTGTGAATATGTTATTTTACATTGGTTAATAAAGAAGACACTTTGGCCTGTGGCATTACAGAATATAGAAAAGTGGGGAATCCAAGCAGAGCTAGAGGAGGAAAGAAGGTGGAGTCAGAAAGATGCCATGTAGGCACCCAAGAAGCAGGTAACAAACCTTGAGCCTCACAGTAAAATATAAAATAATAAAAATGGGTTAATTTAAGATGCAAGAGCTATACAGAGAAACCCTGTCTCAAAAAACGATATAAGAGCTAGATAGAAATATGTCTGAGCCATCAGCTAAACAATAATATAATTAATATAGCTTCTGTGTGATTATTTGGGTCTGGATGGCCAGAAGACAAAAGCAGTCTCTGCTCCGGGCCCTTACTAGGTACAATCTCAAAGATTCCAGGGAGTCTCCACTGCAGTAGGTTTCTGCATTACCCCAAAACATCCCACCCACTTAAGTTGTCCCTTCTTGTATTCTTTCCCTCCATCCTCTCATCCTTCCCATCCCATCCTGCCCCAGGTTCACTAAACAAACCTGTTCTATTTCCCATTCCCAGAGAGATCATACATTCTCCCACTCCTAGAGCCCATCTTGTTACTTAGCCTCTCTGAATCTGTAGATTATAACATGAAACAGAGGAAGGCTGGGTTAGGGTCAAGGGAAGGTGGGAGAAAGACTGGGAAGGGTGGAAGAGAGAAAACTGTTGTCAGGATGAGAGAAGAAGAAAAAAAGATAGGTGTTGTGCGAATTCTAATTGTTCTTAACAATAAAAATCAGGAGTCAGATATAGGGGTTAATGCTGAAAGATCAGAGAAGCAGAACAAGAAAGCACTAGTTTTTACCTTTACTGAATCCTCAGACAAAAGGGGTGATCCTGTTCCTATGAATCCTCAGACTATATGTCCTGAGCTCTTGTCTCCTTCCATCTTGATGTAGAATTCCCTTCTGTATGGCGTGAATATATTTTATGACCATTAGTTAATAAAGAAGTTGTTTTGGCAAATGACTTGGCAGAGTAAAATCAGTCGGAAAATGCAGACAGAGACATAAAGAGATGGTGTGGGACATTCTTCTGTATGTGTGTTGCTTTTATTGGTTAATGAATAAGGTACCTTTGGCCAAGGGCTTAGCAGAGTAAATCCAGGTGGGAAATCTAAACAGACATGTAGAGAGAGAGTAGGCGGAGTCAGGGATGTGCCATGTAGCTGCAGTAGGAGACAGACATGCCCCAGAACTTTACTAGTAAACCACGAGCCTCATGGAAAAATATAATATAATCGAAATGGATTAATTTAAAATATGAGTTAGCCACAAATATGCTTAAACTATTAGGCAAATAGTATTTAAATTAATATAGTTTCTGTGTGGTTATTTCAAGTCTGGGTGCCCAGGAATGAATGAGCAGCCTCCGCCAACAGAGAGAGAGAGTAGGCAGAGTCTAAGAGACACCATGTAGCTGCTGAAAGAGAAAGACAATTCCAGAACCTTTCTGGTAATCCACAGCCTCACGCTGATACACAGATTAATAGATATTAATTTAAGATATAAGAGATAACTGGGAATACACCTAAACTATTGGCCAAACAGTGTTGTAAATAATATAGTTTCTGTGTGACTATTCGAGTATGGGCAACCTGGAAATGCACAAGCAGTCTCTGCTTACACAATCTCATTTTCCTCTCTGACTAGACATATCCCTTCCCGTCTCTACCTCCTTAGTGCTGGGATAAAAGGTGAGTGCCACCACTGCTTGGCTTTGTTTGTCTTTTGTACTGATTGGAGTCTTGTGTAGCCCAGGGTGGTCTTGAACTCACAGAGATATGCTTGCCTCTGTCTCCTGAATGCTGAGTTTAAAGGTATATGCCACCACTGTCTGGCCTCTGTGGCTAACTAGTATGGCTATCTCCACACTCTGCTCTTCAAGAAAGCATTATTTGTTAAAAAAGAAAATATCACTACAGATTGGAGAATAAATTAACAGAATTGAATGAGAAGTTATTGAATATTGGCTCAGAGATTTCAACCAAAACATCCTGGTCTCAATGACTCCTTTCCATTTAACTCCATTTAGTGTGCACTCCTTCTTTATTAGACTATTTGTCCATGCAGAGCAATTTATCTGTTGTATAATTTGTGTAATGATAAAACGAAGGAAGTACAGCACCAAAAATCTGAGATTCACTTAGAAAACATGTGTTGTGATCAGGAGAAATTTTGTTGTGCTTTTGGATTATCAAAACATGACACATTCTTCACACATACAAATCTCTGCTAGAAAACTTGCTAGGTTGCTTCAGTTTCTCAATGAGGTAATAGCCCAGACAACTGGACTTCCAGCAGTCATCCTTGTACTCAAACAGTTGTCAAAGGAGAGCAATTTGCTCTCTTGAAACTTCCTAAAAATGAATTTTGAATCTGACACATGTCAAGTATTATTATGAATTCAGTGAAGGTATTTTTAGCCATGACCTATATGGTTATTCACACTACAAAGATACTCCACCCATCATTAGCATGTGTCTTGTATGTGTACTGTCTGCGTAGTTAAGAATACTATAATTGGGATGCATCTAGAATGAACAAGTGTTCAATTTTTTATTTTCATCCATGTAATAATAGAGCATAACAACCTTGAAAGTTGTCTTGAAAGTACTAACATTACATTAGGTCATCTAGAAGAATCTAGATCATCTAGAAGAATTTTAGAGTGGGAAGGAGGTTGCATATTTGTTGAATACCAATATTATGCCCTTTGGAACATTTGTTGATTTCAGTTACATGGGATTCCTCCAATTTGTATACATAGATTTGGAGCCACAGGCTTATGTGGCTTTTCAGTTTAAATATGTATGCTTCATACTCTCAGATTTAGATTGAGAGTCAGAACACATACCAACTTCCTCTTCTTCAAAAAGGAAGTGCTTAAGATGATTAAGATTAGTAATTTTCTATAAATATTAGAATGATAATTTTGAAATTCAGATTAAAATTAGTAAGGTCTATTTATAGAACACTGCTCTGTTTTCTTTGCTTATAGCAAAGATGAACCATAAACTCACAACTGTTGTAAAGTTTCTGCTGTGTTTCTAAATAGACCTGAAATCAGAAGTTGAGATTTACTGAGACTATAGTGAGATCATACAAGCCAATCAAGTATGGATTCAAATTTGGGGATATTTTGTGAGAGTCACTCTTTTGTGGAATTTTTTGAACAGCCCACTATGAAAGTTATAATCATAATCATAATACAAATCAAGGATAATCATCCTCCATTACAGAAATGTCAAACACGACCTGTGTGATTTCTGTGCTAACTGCTTTGTTTCTTCTCCACTTAACCTTGAACAAAAACTTTTGTAAATACTTGTAAAAGACTGCTGAGGAATTTGCTTCTCACAGAGAGAGTCATATTTAGAACTCTGTTTTATTTTACAACTATTTTGGCTGCTTAGATATTTCTTTTCATGGTTGGGACTATAATGGAATCTTCGGATGCCTCAATTAAAAAATGTGAATGAAAAGTTTTAGTTATCAGTTAATATTTTTAGAAAACCATGAGTTATAGAAACAGACTCAGTTATGTTCTACTAAATGCATTTGGAACAGTTCATTTTGTTACATCTTTAAAGTTGTTATCTAGAAAAAGAACGTGTATGTGTGTATATATAAGTGTCTATATATATACATATACTTGTGTACATATGTAAAATCTAACAAGTTTAAATGATAAGCATATGATATACACAAAGCCTCCATGTGTCTCATTTCTGAAGAACTCCTTCATATAGGGCAGATAAACTGAATATAGAAAACCCAGCAACAGAAACTAAAATACATGTTAAAATATGCCATCATAATGGCTTAATGCAGTATTTTAAGTATGTTAGAAATCTTCATATATTTCCAAAGAAATATGTTCTTATTGTATAGATCACCATCCTCATATGTGTGGTCTAACCCTTACTGTGTTATGTTGGCAGATGTGTTGTAACCTGTTCCTGGATATAGGTACATCAGATTTTATTTGCCAAAAACTCCTTTGATAATCATTTTTCTTTTCAGTTTGAAAGCTCAATGTTGTCATCTTTAGGGTATAATATGATTGGTAATCATTTCTAATCAGAATTTTGCTTGACTTTTGTTTTCTCTTTTGGTGAAACAAATAAATATTCCTAGAATGAAGGCTATTGATTTCTGGTCCACATATTGTCACTTACTGACCTATATGCTTCTGGTTAGTATCTTAATTCACCTGAAAGCTGCCAACTACTTATCAAAATAAAAATAACAAAACATGCAGAAATATTATAAACTATGTTTCATTTTGCTTAAGAGAATTTATTCTCCTATTATTCCTGCCTGGCTTCTTTAATTTCTTTTAAAAATTGTATACATTGTATGTAATACATACTGGCTATATCCATTGTCATGACTTAAGACAAAAATATAATGTGTTATGTCCTTGTAGTACTGCCCATATGAAATATGTGTAGAGGTATAACATGCAGCAAGGTAACCAAACAATGGTCATCTGGCACCTCAAAGAATAATGACTCTCCTTCCTTCAGCAGCCATCAACAAAAATAGCTCTGTCATTAGGGGTAGGACATTGGGAACCTCATGTCACTTCCAGAAGCTGGCTCTTCACAGCATCCCTCCTCATCCTCCAATGTCACATTATTTCTGTATCCTCTTCTGTGATGTCCCTTCAGTATTGGGAGGAAATTGATGTAGAAATCCCATCTAAGGACTAGGCACTCCCAATCACTTATTCACAGCACTTTGTCAAGTTATGAGTCTCTCAACTAGAGTCTTTCTAAACCAGCACCAAATTTATGTGTGCAAATATAAATACATCAGAGAGATTTTGACATCAGAACTACATCAGCTGGTTCTCTCCTAGGGTGTGGCATATGACTTTCTTAGTGATGGGTTTTAGTCTTTTTATAATACCAGGCATGAATTCCCTCCTGTAACATTGACCTCAAATTCTATCAAGAGAGCAACTGATGATCCTCACAGTTTGCCCTATTGCACCTAAGTGTTCACAACTTGCAGGTGGGTATTGTGGTGTATAGGGCCCAATGCTGGATAAGAGCACAGATGTTTTCTCACCCCCAGCATTCTATATTATGCCTCCCGGTCCTATGAAATCTCACTTCAGGGGGAGAACTTTTTAGAAATAGTAAGTTTAAGATGGATTTCTTTATATTCTACAGCCAATGTGTGTTAATAGGTTATTACCAACTGGTTATAGCAAACATGATCAATAGCCAAAACCTGTGTTGTTGAGAGGCCACTGGGTCTCCATAATAACCTTTAAAAGGTAACCTGTCCCTGGAACTGAGGCTTCATTTGGATCTTCTTGGAATAGCATTGTTTGCCTATGCAGGATATTTATGTTCAATTTTTCATACTTAAATTATTTTTTCATTAGCATATGAACTAGTTGGATATTTCCGGGTTTTTAATACGTCTTTAGTGTCTCTTACCACACTGCTAATCATTTCCTTTATTACTTGGCCCTATCCCAATTTAAATCTCTAACTCTCAGCATTCCTCTACCACTGTTCTTCTCATATCGTGTATTTTACTATTCTTTGTATTATGTGTACTTGGACAGCAAGATCATAGGTTCCTCCATAGATTCTCCATGCACATTTCGTTATGGTTAACCGTTCCCTTACATCTGTCTAGTCCCCATTACTGCTGCTTGAGCCTTTCTTCCCCCAGTATTCTTTCTCTCTACTTTCAACTCACCTATAATCAACTCTCTCTCGTTAAAGAATGGCCCATTACTAGTGTTTTGACTTTAACATTATTGCAGCCTAAACACACATAACATAATATTTCTATAACACCTTATTATCCTTATTTTGCTAAGAGAGAGTAAGAATGAAAGGTGTGGGGGCATAGTCAGTCAAAACGAAGAGTGTATAAAAAAGTCATAAGGAGACCTGCTCCTTTGTATGTCAATGAAAAATAAATAAGAATTTGAATGGATGTAGCTTACATGATGGATAAAGCTTCTATGAAACCTTTAAGTATGATTTAATGCAAATTCCAGTGTCATGGTATCCTACTTACCTATGAGACTTTAGTCAATGTTGTGTGATCCTACTCCTGGGGATGCATAAACTAATTTCTATTCAGTTCAGACAGGGAACCAGACAGAGGGCATCAGATAACATCAACTTCCAAATTAGTTAACCAGCAAATTTTACTGAAATTAGCTATAGTACTTTGGTTGAAGGTTTACTTAGAGGAGCAAAAATGACTCAAAAACCACTACCTCCCTAAAGCTCCCCCTTGCATAAGCGACATCTCACAAAAATGAGAACCTGGGAGTGCACTGAACGACTTTTAAGCAGCTCTAAGGCTCGAAAGCTCTAAAGCTTTTCCAGCAGCTCAGTCAGACAGGGCCTCTTCCAGGCAGCTCAACAGATCCGACTCTTCCAGACAGCCCAGATGGTCAGAGAGTATCTTTTCGCAGTCCTTACAGCTTGGATGTTCTTGGAATGGATTGGTCTAATGAACTTGGTCAGTTTCAGGAACTAATGGAAGATACTGAATTGTTTAGTTCCTGAGTTTAAGGTGTTTCCCTGTAGGATGAAATATTTCACACACACACACACACAAACACACACACACACACACACACCTTAAATCATGTTCTATTGTCTTAAGGAACGTCTCTCCAAGGATAAATTTTTATCTCAAAAGAAACTGTTATACAACAGTGAGGGAGACTCTTAGCCCTCCAAAACAGTATAGAATATTCTTATTTTTCTTAGGTGTCCATCAGAGTTAGATGGTAAGACATCGTTGTTATAAACACCACATTCTTTACTTTTAGGGGAGGGGAGAGAATCATTCTAAATCATATTTTGCAATAATTTCTCTGTTGGATTAATTTCACAGTGTCAAAACCTGCTATGCAGGTTGCTGCAGGATAAAGTTCATAATTAAAATGACCTAGCTGTGAACACTGTGTGCTACATTCTCAAGACAACCTGCAAACTATGCCCACAGGAGCATTAGAGGAGATGGGAGTAAGCAAATGCATTCTGATTGGATTCCAGGTTCCTCTACAGGCCTGTTACTACAAGACTGGTCAAAACCCCATAGTTATGAAGGGCATAGGTACTAAAGGGGAAACTACTGCCATGATTATACAAAATGGGCGTGCTGGCACCCTCAAACTGCCTTCTAAATACTCGTGTCCATGCACATAGATTAGTGCTGCTCTCAGCTAGAAAAGAAGAGTTTCATTTTGCAGAAAGCAGTGACATTACAGAGACTCCTAAGTAGTTAAAGTGTTGAGAAGAAGTAATTGCTAGATGCAATTAAACATCTTTACCACCTTCGGCAAGGCTGTGGCAACATTGTGGAAGAGCGTGCCAAAAGAAGTTAAGAGGCAGAAAGGAATGTGCGTACAAGGAGGAGACTGATTCTTCCTCTCTCGGCAGTCATTAGTCTCCTGTAGCCCTTTTCCTGGAGGTAGGGTCTCATAGCAGTTCCCTCTGCCATGTCAGCATGTCTGTCAGTGTTGTCACCGTTTGGCTCACCTAGGCATCCATAACGATAAGATATCATGAGTTTAGCTGCCCTGTCATTTCCAGGAAAGATCTCATAATTTCCAGGAAAGATCTCTCAATAGACTTACTGGCCCTCGTACAATCTTTCTGTAACCCTCTCCCTTGATGTTGCCTTAGCCTTCGATGCTGGGCTTGTGTTATATCTACTGGGGCAGGGTATCCATGATCAGTTGTCCTCTATATTTTCATCACTTGTGGTTTTCTGTGATCATCACCATCTGCTGTAAAGGAAAACCTTTTAGATAAAGCAGGAGAGTTACAGTTATCTGTAGGTAATAGGATATATAAAATCTCGTTAAGAATTATTCTAGTCTAGTGAGGTGGCAGTAATAACACTTCTAAGTGTCATGACCCCAAGAGCCCTGTGTAGTTGGCTAAGTTTGCTGCATCAGATATTATTTCCCTCTTGTTGAGTGGGCTTTCAGTTCATTTTAATGGCTGTTGGTAAGCATTAATTGGTTATACAATACCCAGTGGTCAGCCCCTAAAATCATATATTCACAAACAACTTTATACACACTTAACAGTTTGTATTTCTAGATTTATACAATATATATTATATTGTATATAATAATACTTTTATATGTAATCCATATAATCATAAAATAAAGAGAGGGAATGTGTTTGAGAAAGAGTAATTGAAATCATGGAAGGTGCTGAAGAGCGAGAAGGAAAAGAGGAGAAATTGCATAATTATAGTCTAATTAAAACAAAATTCTTAATAAAAAAAGTAAAATAGGGGAAGGGGACTAGAGATACACAACACAGTCTTCCAGCCAAAATGTTGCCATTGCAAACCCGAAACTAGAGTAGCTGCAATTAGTTACACAAGAGTGTGCCTATGAACATTCTTGCATGGGTGTGTGAAATGTTTCTAAGGCCCCATACTGTTTGGTAGAGATGGTTATAGCTAATTAATCATTGATGGAGAGGGAGAGACAGTATCTTCAACAGTGCAGTCTTCTGTATGCCACCTATATTCCTGTTCATCCCATGCTCATTAGAACAGCAAAAATACATAAATAAATAAATAAAGTCATGAAAGTAAATAGCAGGCTGTTTGAGAAGAGGAAGGTCATCAGTGATAGGAAAGAGAGAAAAATAGAACACTTTTGGGGTAGATGTGATCAGAGCACAATTATTTTGTATGAGTAATATCTATGAAAAATTAGAAAAGCAATATTACATTTCAGTGTGTCATGGGAGCGTTGGAACAATAGAGTAAAATGCCTTTAATAGTTGGTCTCAACTAAGTGGGCTGAAGAAAACTATCCATGGTAAATAATTGATATCAAAGTTAGTAAAACAATTCTCCAATTAGCTGAAGACTCTATTCTGCAGATATGTAACAATCCTATTTTGCTTTAGGATTATTTTTCATTCTGCAGCTTCATTTTCTTTCTGTTTTGTCTTCTATAGGCCAAATCTCAGTGTCTGTCTTATAACTGCCCACAGTTGAAAGAAGTTGCTTTCTTTGCCCAAGATTATGTCCACATTATCAGGGCATGCTTCATGCAGTAAATGGTGGCAGGAATAGAAAGACATGTCTCTCTTGCCTCATTGAAAGATGCCAAAGTTCAGCTACAGAACTCACTACCGCATCCAGATGAAACCTTCCTCAAAATTGCATCAGAGCTCAATCTCTCCAGTAGCCAAGCCTGCTGTTCTCCTCTCTTCTCCTGAATAAGTTATTTGTCAAAAATTTTCAGAGACTCAATATATGTGTACTCTGGGAATTGTATTTATGACTGTTGAGTCAAATCTGAAATGTTATCTGGAACATGAATTATTCAGTGGCTGGTTTGTTAGCAATGAAAGTTTGTGAAAGATGGAGTGCTGGTTGGCCATGGCATACGATGACAAGAAAAGCATCCTGCTTTCACTAGTGGTACCCTGCATTGGAATTCTAATGAAACTGTGTGGTATAAGCACTGTATCAGGAGTTTGGCAGGTTTGAAGGATGGCCATACACTGAAGACAGATAATCCAAAGCAAAGCTTCAATTGAAAAGCTCCAGCATAAGATAGTACACAAAGGACTGTTGCCATACAAAGAGACAGCCTTGCCTCCTGCAGCCAATGGCTAGGAAAAGATGATGATCCATGTCTAGTATCATTTAGTGATTAAGAGAGATGAGCATCTCTAGCGTTTGCACTGTTGCAGTGCCATGGTCAGGACCCTCATTCTAAAGGAATGAAACTGGTCAATTTGGAATGAGACTATCTGGAGTGATGCCCTCAATGTTGCACCATGGGTCTGTGAACCTTTCAGGCCTATAGTACTTACCCACTTCTGTTAGGAGAAACCAGAACTCATCTGTTTCTTTATGACTTTGCAGAGTTATCTACATTTAAGACCACATGCACCTATCTCAGATACTAATCATGGCTTCCTTCTCCCTTCCCAACCTCTTTAGAGAGCACTGAGCCCACAAAAGAGATTTATTTGTAAAATTTCTGCAAATTCTACTATGTTCCAACAAGAATTTGTAGAGTAGAATTGGATGCATATATTGAGATTACTTATCAAAATGAATGAAATAAAAATTCAATAATGAAGATTTTTCCATTGGTATTAAACGTCCATTATTGAAAAATGCTGAGATCCCTGGTAGTGACTATAATGGCAGAGTCTTCAGATAATAAAGGGAATGTGGATATTCATATTTATCAATGGTAGAAAGATTACTATCATTGGAATGTTTTTCAATCCAAAGCTCAGTTGAAATTTAATTGTGATGGTGATGGTACAGGGATGTGAAAGCTTTAAATGGAACTTAGGTTATGAGGACTCAGACCTCTTTCATGGATTAATGATATGGGATTCCCCTCTGTTTACTGTGAACACATTTTATTACCCTTGGTTAGTAAAGAAGTTGTTCCACTAATGGCTTAATAGAGTAAAAGCAAGTTGGGAAATCTGAACAAAGATATATATAGAGAGAGTAGGTGGAGTCAAAGAGATGCCATGTAGCTACTGAAGGAGACAGACCCTGGAATCTTATCTGATAAGCCACAGACTCATGGCAATACATAGATTAATAGAAATGGGTTAATTTAAGATATAAGAGTTAGTTAACAAGAAACCCAAGGTAATAGGCCAAACAGCATTATAATTAATATAGTTTCTGTGTGGTTACTCACGTTGTAGTGGCTGAGAAACAGAAGAACAGTCTCTGGTTACTGATTAATGTTATTTTTACAAGTGTTAGTTATTCTTATGGTAGGCAGTCATCATCTTTTTGTGTAATAATGGTCTTATACCCTGTAAACTTTTGTAAGTTGTACTAGTTTAATAAAATGCTGATTAGCCAGTAGCCAGGCAGGAAGTAGAGGTAGGACAATGAGAACAGGAGAATTCTGGGAAGAGAAAAAAGCCGAGTCTGCAGTCATCATCCAGGCACAGAGGAAGCAAGATGAGACTGCTTTGCTGATCAAAGGTACCAAACTACCTGGCTAACACAGATAAGAAATATTGGCTAGTTTTTGATGTAAGAGGTAATAAGAAGCCTGAGCTAATGGGCCAACCAGTTCATAATAAATGTAGATCTTTGTGTGTTTATTTGGATCTGAACAACTGCCGGACCAGGTGGGACAGAAACCTTGGTCAACACTTTCTTATTCCTAAATTTATGCCTCTGACACATACTATGTTATAATATAAGAAGACCCTCATCAGTAGCTAGAACTTTGAAATTAGAATTCTCCATTAGAGTAGTTAACGAAATATGCTTTTATTTATTATGTGTTTTAGCCTGTATCTTTCTTTCATAGAAGTAAAATATTCTATTTTTTGTATTTGGCAATTTTAGCTATCATTACCAATATAGATAATCCTTTTATAGGATGATGCATATTGAAGCAATAATTGGAAACTTAGCTGTTTTCAGCATGGTTGCCATGAGACCAAGGATGACTTTGTGTTCCTTTCTTTTTTCCTATATTCTATGTAGTGAAATGGAGCAGGCCTGCTTTTCGTCCTGCCCAGCTCCCGCACGGCTAGCTTATACCCCAAAATAACAACACACAAATTGCATTCATTTAAGCACTGCCTGGCCCATTACATCTAGCCTCTTCTTGGCTAACCCTGACATCTTAGTTAACCCATATCTAGCAATCTGTGTATCACCATGGGGTTGTGGCTTACCAGGAAGATTCTAACACATGTCCATCTTGGGCCAGCTTCATGGCATCTGCATGACTCTGCTTTCTTCCTCCCACAATTCTGTTCTGTCTTCCCTGCCTACCTATG